>PVJH01002851.1:0-157154 GCA_004026705.1 Nesogale talazaci
TTGCCTTGGTTTATTAGTACTGCTACAGCAGAATGAAACCTGAGGGTGTGTGGTACAATGTAATGCAAGCGGCTTTAATGAAACACACATTTATTGTCTCACGATTTTGGAGGCTAGAAACTTACTTAAGACTAGAAACTTAAGATCATTGACTCTAGGGGAGGGTCCTTACTTATTGGTAGCTGTAGAGGCTCTTCGGCATTCTTTGGTCTGTTGGGGGATCTTCACATGGTATCTGTTTTCACTTTTTGTGTGTTACTATGTTTATTCTGCTCTTTGTATAACATACTACTCAGAAGAGACTAGGTTTGGGACTCACCCTGCTCTGATATGAATGCATTAACATAACAAAAGAAAGTTTTCACAAACATTTCCCAGTCCAGGTGTTAGGACTTTAACCTAACCTTTTCGGGGACTTAATCCAATCTATAATAGACCAAGACCAAGAATGTATGGAAACACTGGACTTCTGACCTCCAGTTTTGCTTTGTTCCTCTCAAACTCCAACCTCTTCCGCAAAGTGTGAAGTTTTAGCTTTGTCTACAATAAACTATTGCTTCCCAGAATAGACTGTCTAGTGGAACTCTCTTGGAAATATGTGCAGGAAAATAAGCCATCATATTAAAATAAATGAAGTCTGAACTGTGAAATGTCCCCTGGTGTTTTGTTTGGAGACTTGGACTTTAACTTTACTCTATAACTCATCTCAATTTCCTCAACAGCTCCTATAGACACTTTATTTTTGAACTTAATTACTAGCTCTCAGGATCCATAGCCCCCAAGGGGAAAAACACACAGGTATTTTTCAGTTTAGAAAGTCCCCTATGATCTCCATACTTTCCTACTCAAAACTGTAGTGTATGGAATTTCAAATATTAAATATTGGTTTCACAAAGAACTGATGCTGGGTCTGAGTTTCCTTCAGGCAAAGGGAAAAGTTAATTATTGCATCAAGCTTCAACACGTAAGACATGAAAAAGAAGTAACTGTTGGATTTTTTTTTTAATGAATTCCTCTTTTGGATCCTAGAAAAGCTCATTTTTCTAAAAAGTACTTACTTATTGATCCTGTTTTCTAGGGCTTACTTCTTTTAAATGCAGAGACTTTGGGAAAAGGATAAGGGAAATGGGGAGCAGGGGAGGAGTCTTGGAAGAAGGAGCTAATTTTGGGCACATAATTGCAAACTGGCAAAGAAGTTTTTAATTGACATAATACCTTTTGCTTTTTAGTCATTTCCATTAATGAAGTGTTTGTAGAGAGTAGGATAGTAAAGTGGGAAGCAGAAAAACTATATAAATGTTTCCTAAATGCTCTTGAATCAGGAAGTGTGTTTGAAATATAGTCATTTAGTTGTAAATTGCCTGTGATTAGTAATTGATTCTCAACTAAGGTGACAGCAAGTGAGATTCCAGAATGTGCAAATTTACTTCTATTCTCTGTTTTCTCAATTACAACTCCTGTTGGGGATAATGAGAAAAATTTCCACATTAGAGCTGGAAGGTGAGTAGGAAGGAAAGAAGAAGCAATTATTTGTGCAAGATAGCTTCAGAGGGATCAAGAAGAGGAGCAAAGGGAAACTGGGCTCGATCTAAAACATGGCTGCATCTTTGTGAAGATGAAGGGAGTGGATTGAACCATGTGTGTAAAGGTTGCTGCTAGCTACTTGGGTTTAAGTTATGAAGTGAAATCTAGGGCCTTGTGGCTGTGGAAGCAATAAATAAGATGGGAATCTCTTATGCCAAGCCTAGAAGAATATGGCTGCTCATATTTACCTCATAGGGTAAATGTTTAATATAATAAGTAGCTTAAACTTTAAAGTAATAAAAAACTTGTTTCTAACCAACATGTCTACCACACAGACAAGTTGGCATCTATCTACTTGGAACCTTGGGCTATAGGCACTGACCCCGCAAACCTGAATAATGTGCTAACATAATTCTGGAAGATAAAATTTCAATAGACCTTTAGATGACTTTTGAAAGATTTATGGGAACTGCTTGGACTTCACCAACTGTTTTAGTTCCTTGGACTATTAAAAAAATCCATATCATGTCATCTTAGGTGCAAAATCCTGTCTCACTCGCTGTGTTCAATTAGTGAATTACATCATCAATGAATAAATCTCTAGCATTATTCTAACTTTACTTTAACTCTTAGAAATCATTCAAAAGCCCTGATTGATCTAGCATTAGGAGGAAAGTTTATTAAAGATCTATATGACATGATGATTGCCACTGCAGTCCTCCCAGTGACTGCATGATAGCGGGATGAAAATGACATGAAAGAATGCACAGAGAAGGGCATAATCTCAATCCAATCATGAGAAAACATTAGATAAATCTCAATTGAGGAATAGTCCCATCAAACACCTTCTAAATAGTCAAGGTCATAAAAGACAAGGAGAGAAGAGGAACTGTCACAGATTGGAGGAAACTAAGAGATGGACAACTGAAGGTAATATGGGATTTGGGGGTTGGCTCTCAAGAAAAAAAATACTGGAAAACCTGGAAAATCTTTAGATACTTTAGATAAAAGCATTTTTCAATGCTAATTTCTTGGTTGAAGGTTGGCAGGGGTCACATTATGTATACATTTTGATCTTATCCCAAGATCAGACAGAAAAATTAATGCCATTGTTCTGCTGTCAAACACCGAGAGTGTGCTCATAGCAAGATGAAGACTGTTTGCAGTGTAGTGAGGAACTTTGACAAGCACGATTTGATTATTACTTAGTGATTGCGATTAATGGGGGTGGATTATGGGTTAAGAAAATGTTAAGTGCAAACTCTGCCTCAGATAATGGCTTTTTCCGAGAGGTGGGAGGCCTTGGAAGCTTGACTCAGTTCCTACATTTGAATAACTTGAGGCAATATTGCTGTGTTGTTTATCACCATTGAGTTGGTCCTGATTCTTGGCCATAACAGAATGAAATGTTGCCTAGTTCTTTATCACCCTCTTGATTTTTTGCAGTTTGGGCAATGTCCTGTTATGATCCATAGCTATTTTCATTAGTTTATTTTTTGTTTGTTTGTTTTTTTTTTGGGGGGGTCCTCACTGCCCTCTGGTGGTGGGAGTAGGAGGCCCAGCCTTGCTGCTGGATTTAAACCTCCAACCCAGTGGATACCCCCGGGGCTCAGCCCATTAGTTTATTTTTACAAGCAGATTATCAAGCCTTTTCCCCCATAGTCTGCCCACATCTTGGAGTTTCCTTGATATTTAATCTGCATTGTAGTGTCTCCCCAGCCCCACCCCACCCTGCCCTTCACTTCACCGCTCAAGAAGATTCTAAATCAAATGACTTGACAGAAAGGAGTGGAAGTGCCCCATAGGGTTCCCAAGATGCTAACCTTTATGGAAGCAGACTATTAATTTGAACTGCTGACTTTTCGATTAGGAGCCAAACACTTTGCCACTGTGCTGCCAGGATGTCTTGGAGGCTACATGAAAAAACAAAAGCAAAATAGTGCCACTGGGTCAATTCTGATTAGTGACACTACATAGGAATTTTTGTCAGGGCAGACAGTCTTATCTCTTTCTTCCGTGGAGCAATCGGTATATTTGATCTCCAAGCAGCTGATGGCTTTGAACTGCTGACTTTGCAGTGAGCAGCCGAATGCCTAACCCATAATGCCACCAGGGTACCTGGAGTATATATTCCTATCCACTGCCATTGAGTTGTTTTCAACTCATAAAAACCTAATTTGGGGTTTCCAAGGCTATCAATCGAGGGAGCAGAAAACTTCATCTTTCTCCCACAGAGAGGCTGGTGGGTTTGAGCAGTGAGAGTTAGTAGTCCAACACCCGGCCACCCGGGCCAACAGAGGGACCTAATATCATTTTGAAAAAAATCACAATCTTCCACAAGACCTTAGAATTTAGGAGCCCTGATAGCCGAGTGCTTACACATTGGGCTGCTCACTGTAAAGTCAGCACTTCAAAACCATCAGCTGCTTTGAGTGAGAAAGATTGTAAAGAGTTATAGTCTTGGAAACTCATAGGGGCCTGTTCTACCTAGCTTTATAGAACCACTGTGAGTTTGCATCAGCTCAATGGCAGCTAATGAGAGTGAGGGATGTCTTTTGCAGAAGCAATAGAATGATAGAATGTCTAAGACATTTGGATAAATTCAGAAAGGTTTCTTAAATGATCCATGTATATTTCCCACTTACAGGTAGAGTTATGTGACCACTTCCGGCCAATGGAAGATGATGTGTCACTTCTGGGCTGGGTCAAGTTCTCTTTGCCTCCCAGATGGTGAAACCTCTACTAGCCCCAGTCCCTTAGTGACTAGGTGTAGATGAGCCTGCCATCTTCAGTGGACTTGTAGCATGAGTGAAAAACGAAACTTTGAGTACTGAGACATGACGATTTGGGTGCTAGTCATGACAGTATTCTATCTGAACTTGACCAATATAGGCATGATGGGGTACACAAACGACACTCCATGGTATGCATTACCTTATGACCAAAATAAGACCTGTGTGAAGAAGCACAGATGAGGGCAGGCACACATTTCACTTTGTAACTTTTTATTTTTTTCTTCAACGTCTTCCTCTCCAATGCTTAATTAGAAAATAGCTCCTAATTAAAGAGTGTGAAAACATTAAAAAATGGCTGTATACTGTTAATTTCTAACTTGTAATATTTCTTGGCACTTGCGGGCTTCATTATATCCTTTGATGCTGCTGGAGTGTTTTGTTGGCCAGAGCCTGCAAGAAAAATCAATCTGCTTGGCTCTTTGTGCCAGTGAGGTTTCTGTTTTTTTTTTTTCATTTATCTTTGCAACTCAGATAATGCTTTACTATGTCAGGAAATCTGGAAGGACTCAACACCTCATGCCCATCTTCTTAGGTGCTTCCATTTAAGCTTTCAGGCCCTTAGGACCATAAATATAGCATACTGGTAGGCTGGGGGAGGAGTTCTCTCCAGTTTTATTCTGATGAAAAATTCCTTCAGAATTTCCCATACACCAGCTTCAGATTTTTCGTTTCAGAAAAATTTCCTTAAGCCTCCTATAGTCTGAGGGGAAAGTCATAAAACCCCTAGAGTAGAATAACAATAAAATAAGTGAATATGATTAGAGGGAAACATTTCAAAAAAGATTGCCATGGGAATTGCTAGTTGGAAGTTACTTCAGGGTGGGGGAAAGTAGAATTTAACCTATGTTTTAAATGAGCCAGCTTTTGATGTAGGCAAGTGAAACCGTGTGTACAAGGACATAGTCTGTTTGTGAGACCTGGTTTATAGAAGCCAGGAGCCATACAGAAGTGGGAGACAGGTCTGAATAGGAGGTTGGGCACAGATTGTGGGCAGCCTTGGATTTCAGGTTTAGGAGCTATGTCTAGATAACGGCAAACTGAGATATTATTTTTTTAATATGATGAATGTCATATGCTTGTGGTTTCTTGATGACATTAGTCTCCCAGCCAGGTGGAGAATTCTTTAGAAGAGTAAGAATGTGGGGTCATAATGCTTTCATTGGAGGTCATGCAAGGAAGGAAGAGGCAGATAGGAATTTCCCAAACACCAGCTTCAGATAGGAAAGTTAAGATCAGAAAAGTGGTATAATTCTGGAGATGCTTATTCATTAGTAATGATAATTGCTTTTAGTTGTTGTTGAGTTATCTCTGACTCATGGTGGCTCATGTATAACAGAATAAGCTGTTGCCTAATCCTGGGTCATCAAATTGCTGATATGCTTGAGTCATGTTGTGCCCCCCAGCTGTTTTTAGTACCTTTCAACCTTGGGGCTCGTCTTTCAGCACTCTGTTGAGTAGTATTCTCTTGGGATCCATAAGATTTTTCCATCTTTCAGAATTGAATAACTTTCAGAATTTTATGAACAGACTGTCTTTCCTATTCAGTCTTAATTTCAAAGCTTTCTTGAAATTTATCCACCATGGGTGACTCTGCTGGAATTTGAAATTCTGATGGATTAGCTGCCAGCATCACAGCAGTACCCAAACCATCACAATACAACCAACTCAGAGATGGGTGGTGGTTTATGATCGTAGTCAACATTTGCTAGTTTGCACTGTGTTAGAAACATATACATCTATGGAGTGTGATAAGTCCCTGCCTCCCCAAAAAAGATGTGAATGCTGTCAGAAAGCATGTATGTATATGTTGAGATTAGAGCAGTAGGAGCACCCAATAAAATGATTAATAGTAATTAAAAGAAGCATTATGTACATCAACTCCTTCAATTTTCATAACAATATGAGTTAGTACTTGTGTTAGTCTGGGTAGACTAGAGAAACAAATCCATAGACACTCATATATGTATAAGAAAGAGTTTTATATACAAGAGCAGTTGAACACTGAGAAAACATCCCAGTCCAGTCCAAGGTCATAAGTCCAGTATTAGCCTAAATGTCCAATACCAATCTATAAGTCCTCTTCAGACCCACAAGGCACATGCAATGACACCAGGACAATCACAGGCTAGTAGGTACAGAGTCTTGTGTATCTAGTGGCAGCAGAAACATCTCAATGCTGGCAGGGGTCTTCCAGTTTCCAGGGCTCACGGTCTATCAGGATGCTGCCATGTGACCTGTCAGCTGCAATGTCTCCCAGAGAGTGCTAGTGTCTCCTGCCTTCCAGGAGAAATTACCACATTTCCCAGAATTCTTAGGAGAAGGCCATGCCTACACAGAGTTTTCATTGGCTATCTCCAGATTGACAGGCAAGACTCCACCCCTGCACTCTTAATCCTCAGATACGCTCTAGATTAGGTGACTGTCACAGTACTCTTATTGGTGTTTGACTTAAAATCATTGAAGTTGAGAGAGGTTATTTTAACCTGTTCCCAGAATCTCACAGGAAGTAGGTTTAGTTGTCATGGATGGAGATGGAGGTTGGTGGAATCAAAAGACATATTGCATTGGATAAGTGTGCTGCCTGTGACCTCTTTAGAGTATTGAAAAGCAAGAATGTTTCTTTTAGGACTAAGGTGCTCCTGACCCAAGGCAGGGTATTTTCAATTGTCTTGTATGCTTATGAAATTGGACACAGTCCATTCTTCCAATAAGGAAGAATGAAGAAGCACTGAAGTGTTTGCATTGTGGGGCTGCTAAAGAATGTTGAAAAGGACAAACCAATCTGTTTTGGAAGAAGTCCAGGCAGACGGCCTAGGAAATTAGCCCGTCTTGGAAGATCCATGGCCACCGTGCTCCTTAGAGGCAAGGAAGGACGATGAGTGTTTGTCTCATGGCTTTTGGACATGTTGGCAGGTGACATCAGTCCCTGCAGAAGGCCATCATGCTCGGTTAAGCAGCGGGAGGCCCTCAGCAAGGTGGATTGACACAAGGGCTCCAACATCAGAACACTGGCGATGATGGCACAGGGCGGGCAGTGTTTTGTTTCGTTGTGCACAGGGTGTCTATGGGTTGCACCCACCTGGACAACGACGACACCTGGCATCAACAGAATCAAAGCCATCTGCCGAGTCTTCCCAAAGGGAGCAGAGGAGATACTGGGCTCGTTTTAGCTGAGACCTTTTGGGAAGCTTGGCTGTGTTCTTTCTTCATCTATAGAGGATAGTGCTTTTCAATGGGAAAATGAGTAAGACGCTCTGTGATTGTGAAATAGCTCATAATCCAGACACCTTCTCTTGGGCTGTGTTCCCTGGAAAGCCCCGGAAAATATACTAACAGGGATCGAAGATCATTCGCTTTGATGTCAGAGCAAAGTATTGCCATTTCCTGGCCTGTTGGCCTTGTGCAAATCACGTATCCTTGCTGAAGCTTAGCTTGCTTACCTGTAGCATGGATTTTGCATTTATCCAATGCAAAATGATAATAATTTCTTCTTTGGAAAGTTGCCACAGTAAGTGGAATGAGGAGTTAAGATGCTCAGCACCCTGCATATGACAAAAGCATCATGCATATGACAAAAGTATAGTAAGTGTTAGCTATTTTGTTATTGCCCAGCACCATGGTACTATATTTTGCTAAACACGTATTTGATATCAGCACAAGAAAAGGAAATTGAAAATTGGAAATGCTAGAATAGCCTTGAAAGAAAATGTTAATCTGCCTTGAGCCTGTTGAGACACCCTGCATTTCCATCTTCTTTTGTCACGAAACCTTTCAGCCCATGCCATATAGATAATGAGAAGCTCATTATTCTTTTCTCCTAAGGTTTGCAACCCTTCCTTTCAGCAATTTGATGAAGGGGGAAAGTGCAAGTTGCCTTATCTAAAGCAAGGCAATAATTGGTTGTCTGAGTGACATTTTGCATCTGATTATCCCAAGGGGAAGGTGGCTGGAGCAGACAGGGTGTCTGGGCTTCAAGGGCGGCCTGTGGTCTAGGATGTGCCTAAGGTACGATGCACCATCCCTGCCTACACATGCGCCAGTGTACCTGCAAGTGCACCAAAGGAGTGACTGTGTATCTGAAGAAAGCTGATTAAAAAATTTCTTGTGCAGAGATTCAATTTCGATGCTATTTTATGCTGCTAATCATGCCCTCAGCTAAAGGAGATTGAAATTATTGATCTCTCAAAACTGCTTCAGCAATCTCTTTCCTAGCTGGCTTCCAGTACCTCTCACCCACCCCACACTTAGGTTGCTGCAATGCTTTTTTTTTCTTTCTAAAGATGGCCACTTCCCTTTTTTTCGGCGGGTCTTTTTCTGTATGCATCAGCACAAGAAGAAAATACTTAACATGGTGTGTGTGTGTGTGTGTGTGTGTGTGTGTGTTCAGATTCGTTCATGTTTGCTTATTTTCAATGTGCATTTTAAAGATACTTTTGTGGGCATTTAGCACCACCTAGAGGCAGAGTCTAGCCAAATGCTCAAAAAGGAAAAAAGGAAGTGGGAGACTGTCCCAGCAGTGGACTATTTTCCATTTAAATAGAGAGCCTAGTCTTTCAAACTGACCAGATAATTTTAGAGAGGATTATTGTCATCTTGATCTTTCCTTCCTTCTTGTTCTGTCCTGTTGATGGTTTCATGCGGCTTTACTATTGGTGTGGCAATTTCACTAAACTGCCACAGAACAAGATTTTTTTTTTTTTTAATACATCAAGTGTAGAACAGCAAGATTTAAGGATGGTTTACAGTACCTATTCCCAAAGGACAAAATAGGCATGTTAGAGAGTTAAGACAATGTGATAGGAATATGATCAAAGTCTCTTTGTTGTCGCCATGTGGGGATGTTTGACACTGATATGAGAGAGATGCCTTCTCCACCTTTGCCCTGTCATGTTATCCCCCTCGGTTTCTCTCTTCAAGGCACTGTCTGTCTTGCCAAGAAACTGAAAGTTGTGTTTGTTCCTGGGCATTTACACACTATTAGTTTATTTCCAACTCAAAGTCATATAAGTCTTATAGATGAAGCAGGCTGCAAATCCAGCTCGTTTCTAACAGGTCAGGGGAAATGTTGACAAGAAATGTCAGGTGTGTAACCTCCTTCCCCTCGCAGCAAGATTTCACTCATTGGCTCTGGGGGCAATGTTGACGGAGACCACTGAAGTCGTCTACTGATACTGTTTAGTTTTTTGTCACTAGATTTTGAGTCCTTTTGTTTATGTCTCCAAAATGGTAATAAAAATGTTGAATAGGATCAGACCAGCGAGTGTTGTGGCAGAATGCTAGAATTCTTTAGGACAATGAACCAGCATTTACAGGACCTTAACTTAACCTTGTGAAGTCAACAAGATGATTATTGTAACTACGGCCAGGTTGACTATCTTTCCCATTCACACCTGGAGTGAGGGACTTGAGGTGTAATATTTCTATGGTCATGACAGTTCTGCAAAATTGACATTATTATTTTCACTTTTTCTCAGACATCCAATGGAAAAACGGAGGGATGGAGTTATATGTCTAAGATGCCCCTGTCCAATGTGGAAGTTGCTCACCTGAACTTGACTATACCACTGACTCAGAAGTGTATGAATGTCTCCCTCCCCCTTGTTTCTGCTTTCGAGCACAGATCTCTAATAAGTGGTCGTGAACAAAAGAGGCAGGACAACGGGATTACAAGGCTCACCTGGAAACTATTAGTAATGTTGGCGTCATCAATCGATAATGGAAGCAAATCAGCATTGTGTGCTTGTAATTGTTCTTTAGCCTGAAGATAAAGCCACACTGTGAGGGGGAGTGCCTGTCTGAATTTTATTAATCTGATAGATGCTGGAAAGTGCCAACTGCTCATTAGTTAAGTGTTTTCACATTCATAGGCATATTCATTCTCAGAGCATATGGACAGTGTGCCTGTGCTCCCCTCCTGGTCTTAGTGGGGGCGTTCTCCAGCACGACTCTTCAGTGTGATGTGTGCTGCAGCTTTCTGTTTGCTGTCCTTTATGCAGCGAACACGTTCCTTTCTAGCTCTGTTCCTAGCATGCTCACAGGATGTGGGCAAACCACAAAGATTTCTGTGTACTCATTGAGCCACCATTAAATATATGTCATCCATATAGAAAAAGTCTAAAAATCATACAACACACAAGAACGCACAAGCCTCCTCAGTATGACAAATGGGCTAGCAAGTATGGATATATTGTATATCCTGTAGACTAATATTGTAACAGATAACCTTGTGTGAATGCTCTTGACAGGTTGAACATTTGAGCATTGTCAGTCTTTAGAAGTCCACTCTGGATCTTCTCCAGTCCAATGAAATCCTTACTAGGATGAGGTAAACTTTATCCTTTGCGGTTTTAGTTGCCGTGGGAGAAAGCCCTGAGCACAGACACAACTGAATGCAAAGCTTCCTGGTCCTGTGCGATATCGTAAGAAGCAGCAGCTTGACCCTCTGTAACCCAGAGGGTTTTCATAGGCTGATTTTGGAAATGGCACCAGGACTGTCTTCATAGTTCATTTTAATCTGGAAGTTCCAGCTGAAATCTCATGAGCATCATAGCAACACACAAGTGTCCCCTGAAAGATATGTGGTCGAGCATACAAAGTATATCGTCCAGGAACAATACTCAGGTGTCCCATTGGAAAAGTACAAATTCTACCACTGGACTACCTCCGCAGTTTTCCTATGGTGTGCCAAGATGTAGATTTCTTTTTATTTGGGGGGACAGACTGATTTCTTTATCTATGGGTTGCTGTGTTCCATCAATTCTGAAAAGTTCTTCAAGTATTACTTGTGCTCCATTGTGTCCTCTTCTTGAAAACCTAGGGAAACAAATCAGCAGAGATGACCAAGACCCATTGCTTTTACATCAATTCTGTCTCAGAGACACCCTAGAGGACAAGGTAGAACTGCCCCATCGAGTTTCCAGAGCTCAAATGTTTCAAATGTTTATGAAGCAGCCTGCCCCATCTTTCTCCTCAGAAGTAGCTGGTGAGATTAACTTTAAACATGGCACCACCAGGGCTCTTTTAGGGGCAGTGACCAAAATCCCTACATCTGAATCACAGAGGACAGTCCTGCACTTGGGTATGGACACATTTTATAATAGACTCTGAGACATCAGTTTTTGTAAGGTCCAAGTTAAGTCTGTTCTGCTGAGAATGTTAGGATGTTATCTCTGAAAACAGTATGGAGCTTATTTCTACAAGTCCATACCCCTGTTTCTTTGAAGTACTCCGATTTCTTTTTTTTAATTAATTTTTTTTATTCAATGAGTAACTAATAGTCTAGATTGATAGGGAAAGAGTTTTTGCTCTCATTTTCCTCTTTCTTTTTCATGGATCTTTCTTTTTTCCACCGCCCCACCCTCCACTCCGGATTATAGAGAATCTTTCATTTACTTATTCTATTCCTTGTTTCAGAGCATGCTCCTGTCTTATATGGATCAGCCTTCTACATCAGACCAAATTCTCTATATGAACTCATCTTTGAGTGCAGAAGAAAGAGCTAGAGTTTTTCTCAACTCTCCTTATTGTTCCAAGCAAAAGGTTGACTTGAGAATTCTGAATGTTTAGGTCTGTACTCTAGAGGTGTCATAAACAAAGTTAGTTTCTCTAGTGATGTTTCCTTTTCCAGTAAAGACTTGCAAATATTTACTGACACCCCCATGGTGGTGTTATGGGTTAGGTATTGGTCTGCCAACAAGTGGCAAGTTTAGAAGTTCAAACCCACCAGCTTTTCCTCGGGAGATAGATGAGGCTGTTTGTTAGCTTTATATTTATTATGCCACTTTCATATCACTGTGAAACAAGTTACCTCAAGTTTTTAAAGCAATATAAATTTACAACTCCATGGTTTCCATAGATCATAAGTCTGAATGCAGTGTAATCGAATTGTCCACTCAGTTTCACTGAGCTGAAACCAGGTTGCAGCTTGGACTGAACTTTAAAAAAGTGATCCTTTTATCCTACACTCCAAGGGCTGGATCTAAAATTTACTGTGCTAATGATACTGTGCTAATGATAATTATAATTATATAGTACTAATAATATAGAAAATTAAAGATAACACACTCAAGACTTGGATTTTTTCCCTAGAGTTCTTTTAGTTTAAGATATATGGAGTATATTCCCTTTTGGTCTGCTAAATGTAGGTATTTGCAAATTTCTTTATACTATCTGACCTTTTTTCTCAAGTGACCCTTTAATATTTCCTATTCAGGAAGAATTTTAGGTTCCCATTTTGCTAAAGAGAAAACTTTGACAAATATAATTCCAGACTCTATGTCTGCTTGAGGATTTTTTTGTATTATATTTTCTTTCCTTTTTCAGTTCTTACTTCAGAATGATTCACACTAACAAACTCAACCTAAGAAATGCATAATGCTTTTGTTTTTAATGTCTGTTTGACTTAAAAAAATCTAGAAGTTAAAGCAAGCTGATTCATTCTGAATTCAAGTTATCAATACATTTTGCTTTCTCTGACCATTGTCTCCCTTTACCATAAGTAGAATAGACTGCCTAACTGAAAAAAAAAAGATGAACTTATGATTCATTGATACTCATAAAAATCAACCCCCAAAGGTACATTGAGACTTACAAACAATGTTCTTAAGGTCGCAGAGTACAAATTTTAACATTAGACTGGTTCAAAGGGGACCAAGATCAGGAAACCTAGGAAATGTGAATTCCAGTCAGACTGACTGCAAGCTTTGAGAGCAAAAGGGAAACAGAAAGAGCCTGAACAACCATGTCTGACAAAGCCAGACTGTCTCCATGTTTCTTGTGCTAACTGAAAATTTAAGATAAGATGGATCTTGATGTTTCCTTCCAATCATGAGTCTTTGCTTAGATAAGTTCGTATAATGTTCAGACTATGTTCATTTGCTTTCCATTCAGGCCTGCTTTGGGAATACTCACTTTGTTCATTTTTATTTATAAAATAGTTCTTTTAGGCCAATACATTTTGAATGAAATCGATGAAATTGATCCCATACAATACGTATGTATGAGTTCTGTCTTTTTTATCTGAAAGTGACAGGCATGTCTGAGCATCAGTGGCTTTGTGATGGTGTTTCAGAGGTGATCACTGGTTCACTCTGCGTGAACCACACTCCCTTTCTGCTTGTAATCATCACAGGCATGCTTGTGAAGGATGCTGAGCTGATAAATAGTGACAGAAAAGGGTCAGAGATGAAGAATAGTAGAACTGGAAAACAGTTCTATTGATTGAAATAGAAATATTAACTTGGATTGATTATTCTTGATCTCAGAACTAAATGGGTAAGTTATCTATCTAGCATCTATTTATTTTTAATACATTGGAAGCTTAGAACACTTGTCTCATTTTAAATACATATAATCTTACTCAAGCAGTATACATGTGATGTTGCAACCACATTTTGTTTAGACATAGGGCAATCTGCTAGCGATCTCAGCTTTTTAAAACAGGCAACAGGTGAAATATGTTGTTTTGTGTTCACTGTCATGGATCCTGATTCACTGCAACCCTTTGAGGCTGGCAATCTTTATGGAAAGAAGCAAAATGGAATCTTCATTTTATTCCTCACTTAAGTGCTAGAATTTTCTTTGTCACACACAAGAATGCACACATATTTTATTATATGCGTTTCTCAATAACATGTTGTATAAGAGGTTTCATTAGGATATATAATTTCTACATGGGTGAGTATGCTTATTCTGAAGAATTCCTTATTGTGTTAATTGTCATCGACTTTGATTCACAGCAGCCCTATGAGACTAGCGGTCTTTTTTTAAATTAAAAAAATCATTTTATTTGGGGCTCATACAACTCTTATCACAATCCATACATCAATCCAGTGTGTCAAGCACATTTCTACATTTGTTGCCACCCTCATTCTCAGAACATTTGCTTTCTATTTGAGCCCTGGGTATCAGTTCCTCATTCCCATCCACCACCACCTCCCCACTCATGAACCCTTGATAATTTATAAATTATTATTATTTTGTCCTATTGTATACTGTCTGATATCTCCCTTCACCCATTTTTCTGTTGTCCATTCCCCAGAGAAGAGGTTATATGCAGATCCTTGTAATTGGTATTTCCTTTCTGTCCACCACCATCCCAGTATTGCCACTCTCAGCACTGGTCCTGAGGGGATCATCTGTCCTGGATTCCCTGTGTTTCCAGTTCCTATCTGTACCATTGCACATCTTCTGGTCTAGCCAGTCTTGTAAGGTAGAATTGGGATCATGATGGGGTGGGAGGTGGGGGAGAGAGGGAGGATGGCATTTAAGAACTAGAGAAAAGTTGTATGTGTCATCATTGCTACACTGCACCCTGACTGGCTCAACTCCTCCCCTTGACCCTCTGTAAGAGAATATACAACTGCCTCCAGATGGGCTTTGGGTCCCCAATCTGGACTTTTCCTCATTCACAATGATATGATTTCTTTTTGTTCCTTGAATCCTTCAACAACTTGTGATCAGACACAAACTGGTGTACTTCTTTTTTATGTGGACTTTGTAACTTCTGAGCTAGATGGCCATTTATTTACCTTTCAGACTTTAAGACCCCCAGACACTATATCTTTTGATAGCTGGGTGCCATCAGCTTTCTTCACCACATTTGCTTTCAGCAATCATATTGGGAAGGTGAGCATCATGGAATGCCAGTATAATAAAATAAAGTATTCTGGTATTGAGAGAGTATTTGAGTGGAGGCTCAATGTCCATCTTCTGCCTTAATGCTAAGCCTATAAATGTATGCACATAGATCTGTTTCCCCATTCTCACATATAAGTATATTTACATATGTACATGTCTTTATTTAGACTTCTATAAATAACCTTTGTCTCTTAGCTTTTTCCTCTATTTCCCTTTTACTTTCCTCTTGTCCCGCTATCATGCTCAGCCTTCATTTGCATTTCAGCAGTAATTCCTTTCCGTTACATTATCCTTGGTCAAGCCGTACCATTCCTCCTACACCCCATTCACCATCAATTTTGACCACTTGCTGTTCCTTTCTCCCTGGCTTTGTTAGTACCCCTTCATTCCCTCGCCTCCCCATCTTCCATGTCTCATCAGAACAGTGGGTCCCATTGTTTTCTCCTCGGGGCTGCTTATTCAGCCTCTCTTATCTAGATAGACCTTTGGGAATAATAAAATGAGGTTGGCAATTTGTATGGGGTCATTTACACTCATCTATTTCCAGGGGAGCAGCTGGTGGGGTTGAACTGCTAATATTTGAAATAGTAGCCTAACATTTACCTAACTGGGTTCTTTCCCCAGTGCAATTGCTTTGTTTCATTTTGACTGCTACTTTCTTGGATATTGATTGTGTAGTCAAGGAAAATGAAGTCCTTGAGAGTTTTAGTCTTTCTCTATTTTTCGTGCTCTTGCTTTTCAGCTCAATTTCCTTCTTTATGTTGAGGTGAAATCCATACTGAAGGGTGCAGTCTTTCATCATCATTAGCAATTGCTTCAAGTGCTCTGCTTTTGGCAAAAAAAAAAAAGTCGCAATGTTTGAATGCTGCGTATAATTAATGAGTATTCCTCCAATCCCGATTTTGTGTTCTTGTTGACATAGTCCAGTTGCTCATTTTACAGATTGACTAAGTTTCGTGAAAGGATATGGCCACCTCACACAACTTTCTCTGATCTTAAACCACACAATTGCCCTTGTTCTGCGCAAACCTCTTGACTTCCACATGAGGACATTTTTTTTAAGTTTTAAAATCTGCAATCACAGAATTTCACTTGAGGAAAGATTGGTGAAGCTCTGAGAAATCTAGTTTAATTTTGCTTTTGAAAAAGGGAAAATCATGACTTCCAGCAAGATGGTGACTGAGTGACTTGTACCAGAGAGTCTCTGCAGAAATCAGTGCAGGAGAGTTACGAAGAGGGAAATTCCACATTATCAGGTCACAGAAGGAGCATCATTAAGATAAGTAGACACAGAACCACTAGGTTTTGAAGAACTAGGGGCTTTTAGCTCTACCATTGTGGAGGCTGATTAGGGTTTAACTTTAGCCCCGTCAATGTCTTAACTGGAGCTGGGATTCTTTGGCTGGTCCAAAGACTTTATCTCAACAGAGCTACAGCTTACCACTGCTTTTACATTCCTTCAACTCCATAGTCAGGAGATTGGGGATCATCTTTATTGTTTCTTTTGTTTTTTCTCTTCTTTCTACCCTCCTCCCGCAGTTTCAGGGGGCTCAGCTTTGTTTGTTTGTTTGTTTTTCTCTTTCCTTTTCTGTCACGTGCCACTCTGGACCTCCAGGTCACTTTCCTTAGTCTAGGGCATTTACACATCCCCTTCACCCAACAGGAGGAGCTCTCCCCTGTGCAGCAGAACATGAGGCTGGGGAAAGTCCGCCCACCTTCCTCCAGGGGAAGTCCCACCTATTTGGCTAAGAGAACTCCTGCTTGCCCTCTGGGGTCCCAAGTGACTGAGAGAATTCCATCCCACTTGCCATAGTGCCTCACCTGGCCTTAGGCAGCTCAGTCAATACTTTCCAGCACTCCATGCTGCTGCTGGAACCTCTGCCTAACCTCCTTGATTATCTGGCTGACCAGGGAAATTCCACCAACCATCCACAGTGCTCTACACCAAAGCAAGTACACCCATGTGCCTTCTGTAGCACTCCAGTTGCAACAGGCACCCCACATACCCTCTGTAGAGCCCTAAACTGCTGTGGGTCACTCCATCATGACTTCTTGTAAAATCACCCTGTGTAGCACCATCCTCACAGGTCCACAACCACCCAAACAGGGTCTCCTGACAGGACCATCCAACTTGCCCTTCAATTAACAGAATACTGGTTGACTAGGGAAAGAATGAATCTAGAGGAGAATAAAGAAGATGGTCAGTGTAATTAGTTGTAGGCCGTCTGAAGAAGCATTCCTATGAGTCTCAGAACTCTCTGGAAAATGGCACCTGAATCTTCTAAAACAACACAAAGTAAACAAAAATCAACCCCAATAGCCTCAATGAAAAAGCAGGAGAAACAAAAGGTAATGTCAGAAGATGTCCTCAACCTAAAAACATGCACAGAAGAGGCAGACATTGATCTGTCTCAGAGAGAAATTTTCAGACTGCTGCCTGGAGTCATACAAGATATGAGGGAAATGATACAGGAGAGAAAGACCATATACCAAAAGGAAATACAGAATTTAGGAATAAGATAACAAATAACAGCAGCAGATTTATGGACTTTGCCAAACAACTGGAGAAGATAGAGAACTGCACCAGTGACCTAGCGGACATCTAAGCAGACATTAACAAATGTGAACAAAAGTCTAATAAGAACATCAGAAAAGCTGAAGAAAACCAAAGAACTATGTCTGATTTATGAAGATGAACAACATCAGAATAATAGGCTTACTAGAGGAAGACACAATGAAGAAGTCAACTGTAAAAATAGTGAGAGAATTCTTGGAGGAAAACTTTCCCAGCTTAATGAATGAAAACCAGACAACCATTCAGAAGGCTGAAAGAACACCAACTAGATTGAATCCCAAGAAGAAATCACCAAGACAAAAAATAGTTAAACTATCCAACTTTGAGGAAAAGGAGAAAACCATGAGAGGAGCTAGGGAAGAGTAAGTAGTCACATATAAAGGTTCCCAAATAAGAATATGTTCAGACCTATTAGCTGACACTATGAAGGAGAGGAGAGTGGAATAACATATTCCCCAAACTGGAGGGAAATAATGCAAACCCGAGAATACTCAATCAAATCAAATTGCCTATCTAGATAGATGGAAAAGTAGGAATCTTCCCAGACAAGAAAAAACACAAAAAAACTCTATAAGAAATCTAACCCTACAAAAGATTCTTGCTGACCCAGTATGGGCAGAAGAACAGCACTCACTGAATACCACCACATAGAAAAATCCCACCCAGGAGGCAACAAAGAGGAATCATCCCCCAAGATAGTATTGACTTAAGGGTGGAAAGAAGTCAAGAATACGACACACACATGTGCAACACACTGATAAGAAAAGGAAATAGGAAAACACAAAAGGTTTAAGATGACATCACAGAATCCACAGATGGATGCAATAACCCTAAATATTAATGGCCTGAATTCAGGCATTAAAAGGTTGGGGGTAACACACTGGATTAGAAAACAGAACCTGTCAATCTGCTGCCTATAGGAGGCACATCTCAAGGTTGCAGCCAAAAATAGATAGAGAATCAAAGGAGAAAAACATACCAAGCAAATAGTAATTCAAAGAAAGTAGGCCTTGCAATTCTAAACTCAGATAAAATTGACCTAAAAATGCAAAATATAAAAAGAGATAAGGAGGGACACCGTATAATGCTCAAGGGAACTGTAGACAAAGAACCATTAAGCATTTTAAACATATATTCCCTGAACAAGAGATTTGTTGAATATTGTCAATCAAATGCTCCAAAAGATGAAAAGCAAAATCAAAGTATCAATAATTATAGTAGGTGACTTCAATACCCCGGCTCTCTGACAAAGGCAGATCACAGGAAAAGAAACTAAACAAGGAGGCTACAGATCTAAACACTATAACTAGACAATTTGACTTGATAGATGTTTACAGAGCTTTCCACACTAATGCAAAAAAAGAAAAAATTCACATCTTTTTGAGCTCACATAGCACATATTCTAAGACAGATCTTATGTTGTAGCATAAGTTGAGTCTGCATAAATTTAAGCACTTTGATATCATACAGGTCTCTCTTTCTGACCATGTTGCAAGAGGGTTAGAAATCAACAAAATGAAGATGAAGAAAACAAGAGAAAACAATTGGAGGATGAATAGCTCTCTATTGCAGAAGAAGTGCATACTGATCCAGATCAGAGATGAAATTAGGAAATTTCTAGAAACTAAAGAGAATGTGAATACAGTGTACCAAAGGTAGTTATCAGAGGAAATTTCATACCACTTCATGCACACATGAAAAAGGAAAAGAGACTTGATTGGTATGCTAGCACAAAATTTACAGAAAATAGAGAAGAGTCAACAGGACAATCCTACTAATAGCAAAAGAAAAGAAATAAAAATCAGGACTGAGATTCAGAAAAGGGAAAATAAGAAAAAAATAATGTTGCTGAAAGTTTGTTCTTTGAAGAATTGACAGACTGCTACCAAACCTAACCAAAGAAAGAAAGGAACAAATTTCAATAGCAAGGATGAGAGATGAAAGAGAGGACATTAAAACAGAACCTAATGAAAAGAAAAGGAGAGCTACATAGTACAAAGGATTGTACTCCAATGAATTCAACAAGTTGAAAGACATGGACAAATTTTTGAAAAAAAAAACCAATCTCCCAAGACTATCCCTGGTGGATGTCAACAGCTTCAATAGACCCATAACAATAGAAGAGATAGACAAGATTATCAAGGGATTGCCAACAAAAAATCCCCTGGACCAGGTGGCTTCCCAGGAGGATTCTATAAAGCATTCAGGGAACAACTGACGCCAATCCTACCAAACTCTGTCAGAACATAGTAAAAGACAGAAAACCCTTTCTATGAAGCTATTAAAACTCTGATATCAAAACCGTGCAAGGATCCCAGAGTTCAAAACTACAGACCAATATCCCTATTGAACATCAACGCAAAAATCTTTAACAAAATACTGGCCAAAAGAATACAAACATATATAAAACAAATAATTCACCATAACCAAGTAGGATTTATGCCATGGGTGCAGGAATGGTTCAACATATGAAAAACCATTAGTATCCCTCACCAGATTGATGTGCAAAATTATGAGAACCACACGATAATAACAATAAATGTGAACAAAAGCATTTGACAACACCCAACACCACTTCCTGTTTAAAATATTAAAGAAGATAGGAATGGAAGAAAAATTCATCAATATAATACAAGCTATATATGAAAAAACAACAGCCAACATGGTAGTCAAAGGAGAAAAGATGAAAACAATCACACTGAAAAAGTATACAAGACAAGGATGCCCCTTGTCCCCACTCTTACTTAACATGATACTGGAGGTCTTAGCTAAGAACATAAGTCAAAGAGCAGACATGAAAGGGAAGGAGGAGGTGAAACTATGAGTATCACAGGTGATATGATTTTATATATGGAAAAATGCAAAATCCCCACAAGGGGGATACTGGAGACAATAGAACAATATAGCAAGTGGCAGGAGACATGATTAGGAGACATGAAACAGAAGGTAATTGGATTGCTATACACATCGGACTAGACCATAGAAGGCGGGATCAACAAGGTGGTACCTTCACACTAGCCAAACACAAATTGAAATGTTTAGGGACATACTTGACTGAAAAACTAAGAGATTAGTATGAGGAAAACTATAAAACAAGAAACCAAGAGTGACCTCAGCAAATGAAAGAATGTCCTATGCTCATTGATTGGAAGACTCAATATGGTAAAGATGTCATCTCTGCACAAGGCACTATATAAGTTTAATGTAATCCCAATATAATTACCATCATTTATTCGAAAAACTGATTACCAGCTTCATATGGATAAGGAAGAAGCCCAGATGAACATAGAACTCCTCAAGAAGAAGAACAGAGTGGAGGGGCTAGCTTTACCTGACTTTAGCATGTATTATAAAGTCACAGTGGTCAAAACTGGATGGTATTTTTATAATGCCAGACACTGAGACCAATGGAAAGGAACTGAAAATCCAGAAATAAAATAATCCATATATAGATAGCTGATCTTTGATAAGGGCTCCCAAAATATCAAATGGGAAGCAGATACCCTCTTCAACAAGTGGTGCTGGAAAAATTGGATAACTGTCTACATAAAAATGAAGCAAGACCCTTACCTCATTCCATGCACAAGAGTAAACTCAAAGAGGACCACAGACCTCAAAGTAAAACCCCAAACTATTAGGGCCATCAATGAGGGAATCAAAACAAACCTGAGAACTTTGGCAGTATCTCACCACAGCCCCTTCAACAGTCGTTGCTTTCTGATTTATTGAATTGAGTTATCTTTGAGGATGTAAAGTGGATCTCATTGTCATCTTAATTTGCTTTTCTCTTATGGCTAATGATGAGGAACAATTTATGATACATTTATTGGCCATTGGGATTTCTGCCCTTGTGAAACTTTTGTTCAAGTTCTTTGCCCACGTCCAGTGGGCAATTAATTTTTTTCTTTTTGGAAGCTAGTTTTATAGATTTCAGTAATAAGGCCTTTGCATCATGTATCATTGCTAAAGATGTTTTCTCAGTCTGTGGGCTTTCTTATTACTCTTGGTGAATTATTTCGATGTTCACAGGAGTTTTATCTTCAGTATATCACACTTGTCTATTTGTGACTCATCTATATTTGTGTTCTTCCCTATTTCTAATAGACTTCGGGGCCAAGGTGTGGCACCCAATCAGACTCTACCTGAAACACTCCTAAAGTTCAACAAACAGACCTTGAGTTATTAATAGACTTTTTTTGGTCATTGGGTTTTGTTTTCTTTTGTTGCTTTGTTTTCTACTGTCTCATTTTTTGTGCATATTATTATTTAAGCAGGACTACCTAGATTAACAATCTGAAGGAGAGAAGAATGGAACCAATGCTTGCAGAAGGATCTGGGAGAGGGGGAGGTGGAGGAAAAGAAGTGGGTGGTAACAAACCCAGGGACAAGGGAACAACACATGATCTGAAATCAATGGTAAGGAGGGTCTAGGAAGCTTGGTAGGGCTTGATCAAAGTCAGTGTAACTGAGAGGAATTACTGAAACCCATATAAAGACTGAACATGATAGTGGGACAATAGGAAAGTAAAAGGAAATAGAGGAAAGAACTAGAAATCAAAGGTCACTTATTGATGTCTAAATACAGGTATATACATATATAAATATATTTATATATGATGATGGGGAAATAGATTTATGTATATATATTTGTAGGTTTAGTATTAACGCAGCAGATGCACATTTGGTCTCCACTCAAGTACTCCCTCAATGCAACATCACTTTGTTCAATTAAACTGACATTCCACAAAGCTCACCTTCCTCACAAGATTGCTGAGAACAAAGTGGGTGCATAAGCAAATGTGATGAAGAAAGCTGTTGATGCTTGGCTACCAAAAGCTAAAACTTCTGGGGTCTTAAAGACTTAAAGATAAACAAACAGGCATCTAGTTTAGAAGCAACAAAGCTCACATGGAAAAAGCATACCAGTCTGTGTGATCATGAGGTATCAGTAGGATCAGGTATCAGGCATCTAAAACAAAACAAAACAAAAATCATACCATTGTAAAGGACAATAATTTGTTAGTTTTAGAGAGACCACAAATATTTTTAAAATTCTGCTATTATGTCAGTTTCTTGAGACACCCTTGCTGAGAAGTATTAGAATATATAATTCCTATCTACTTACTCAATAGATATTATTGAGGACTAAGTGTGTTCAATATGAAATTAAAATAGTCTCTATATATTGCTAATTGACAATGAAGAAATGACGTGAAGAAATAAATATTTAGAGTTAGCAATGTAAATATAAATATAGCTCTAATCAATGAATGTGTTATCTGTGTCCAGAAGCTGTTTACAAGTCTGTATCATGTTTTTAATTTCTTCTTGTGATGTCCACAAGACCAAAATTTCTTTTATTGAGCTCATGGAATAACTTTCATGGAACTAAATCCATAGCCAATGCTATATCCTTATTTTATTTCTTCTATCAGCAACCTTGAGCATAGTGTACAATCCTTTCATCTTACAAACATTTTTTTCATTGGGCTTCCTGATACCACTTTCCACTGGTTGTCCTCTTACCTCATTAGACACTTTCTCTCAGTTTTCTTTGGTTGGCTTCTCGTGGTCATTTTTGTCTGTCAGTTTAGAGCTCCCCAGGGCCAAACCCTTGAACTTCTCTGCCTTATCCCCACTTACTACATTGAGGATTTTAAATACCAGTAGTATAGGCAAAAACCCAAACTCACTGACATGGAGTTGATGTCAACTCTCTGAAACTCCCCATCACAGGGTAGGACTGGACCTGTGGATTTCTGAAATTGTAGCTCTTTATGGAAGTCGAGAGCCCTGTCTTTCCCCCTTAGAGCTGCTGGTGGTCTTAAACTGCTGACCTTGCAGTTAGGAGCCCAAATTTATATACAGTCTGAACCTCTTGAACATCAATCTGCTATATCTAAATTCCATTCAACATAACTCTAGTTGGCATGCCCCGAATCAGACTCCTGATTTACCATTCACATGCCCTTCAACTCCGTTTATTCCTCTGGTGTTTTCTATCCCAGTGAATGGAGCTCCACCTTCCCAGTTGTAGGAGGCAAGAATCTTTGGAGGCATCTTTTATTGTTTTTCTTTCTCTTATACCTCAATTGAATCCCTTGGCAAAGTCTGTTGACGCTATCCTTTTGATCACTTGTCTCTTCTAGTCCCCTAGGTACAGCCACTATCATCTCTGGTGTAGATGTGCCTTCTAACTCATCTTACCTCACCCACTTTATTTTTAACCCAGACAGATCGTTCTCTTAAAACATTCTTTTATATTATGGAGCCCCCTTTTAAACACGCTCCAACTGCATCTCTAGGACTCTCACAGTGAAAGTCAAAGTCTTTAGAGTAGTCTGTGCGACCTGTCCCCATAATTTCTATGACCTCTTAACCTATCTATTCCAACCTCTTCATCTCTGTCCTCTCAGCTCAGTCCCCTCAGTCTCCCTGTTGTTCCTGACTAGACTGGGCATGATCCGTGCTCAGTCCATTGGTGACTGCTGATCCTCTGATTGTATTGTTCTTCCTCCAATTTAGGACGTTCTCTCTTACCCATTTTTAATCTTTTCTCAAAATCACTTCTCTCCCCAGGACTTCCTTCAACATTTAATGCGCCCTTTTCTTAATGCTATGATATTCCATGTTTTCTCTTCCTGCCTGGTTTTTCTCTACAGCAGTATCACCTTTTAACATAATACAGATAGAAATCCTCAGTGCAATGCCTAAGCACCTGCCTGCTAACTGAAGGGTTGATCATTGGAGCCCACCCAGGAAGCTTGGTGGTGACAGAGTGGGTTGGAGGTGAGGAAGACTTTGTGATCTCTACTGTAAAAAATACAGTCTAGGGAATTTATGAAGCACTCTACCTTTTTCACACGTGGTCACTGTGAATAGACAGTTGACTCGATAGTTTTAACAACTATGTAGGATGTACCTTACTTACTTGCTTTGTCTGGTATCTGTGTGTACACATTAGAATGTAAATTCTATGAGTGTAGAGACTTTTGTTTTTTCTTCTTTTTTTCTGTTGATATATCTCTAGTGCTTTAAATAGAGCATGGCACATAGTGGGCACGCAAAACTTGCTTAGTAAATGAAAGCATGTATATGGCATGGAAAGTATTAAAAATAGCCTAGAAGTAAAAAAATATTATATTTTCACTAAAAAATGGGGAAAGGGAAAAATTAAAGCATTTTCCAAAGTGTTATCTGAATTTGGAGACGAGCATGTGAGAGGCAGATGAGGAAGCAACAGTTGATTTTCAAAGCTTAATCATTTAACCGGAGGTCAGGGGCTAAGGAGTTAAATCAGGTTGGAACAAGTAGAAACATAAAATGTAATTTTAAATAAAGTAATGAATGAATTTAACATGATATCACATAGAAGTCCAAAAATGTTTAGGGAGAAGAAGAATTGGAGATCTGGGTAAAATAAGATTGAATTTTTAAAATTAAAGAACAAATATCGCAAACATTTTTTAAATGAGGAAGAACTCATCTTAATGAAGAAAAAAAGTGGTATTGGGCATTGAGTTAGTCTGGGTAGACTAGAGGAACAAATTTCAGAGACATGCATATAGGTATAAGGAAAGGGTTTATATACAAAAGAAATGTGACCCTATGAAGGTATCCCAGCCCAGTCCAGTGCAAAGTCATAAGTCCAATAATAACCCATATGCCCGAAATCAGTCTATAAAGTCTGCTTCCGACTCAGGAAGTCACAGGTCAGTGGGTGCAGAATTCTGGCGCTGGCAGGGGTCTCCCCATGGCTCCTCACTTCCAGGGCTCAGGTCCATCAACAGCATGCCACTCCAGCTTCAGAGGTCTGTCTTCATCAGGGCAAAGCCGTGTGGTCTCTCCCCCGGCTACTCCAGGCTCCCAGCTGCTGCCATTCTGTGTTGCCTGTGGTTAATAATCTCTCGAACTAACTCCCAACAACTGGGGAAGATAGCTTCTCATCTTCACAAGGGAAATATTTCGAGATTTCCCTGCAGACTCAGGTGAAAGCCATGCCCACACAGAGGCCTCATCAGCTACTCAATGGCTATCTCCAGATTAACAGGCTAGACTCCACCTCTACATTTCAATTATAAAATTAACATAAGCACATGACTGCCACATGCATGGAGTACACACTAGAAATATATTTAGGACAGAATAGTGGATATAAATATCTATTCCATTATAGATGAGGGTTAAAAAATTGCAAAAAGATATGTGAGTCAAATCAAAGGATAAACTACTATATAAATGGTAAGAGAATAAGTGGTTATTAATATGGATAAAGGAAAGCTTTACCTCTATTTCATATTGTAATACAAACAAAAATTTCAAATGAATAACAATTATGTATAAGTGTGCATAAAAATAAAGCAATCACAACCTCACTAAACAATACATATGAAGGAGCGGTGAAGTGAATTCTGATACTTTCTATGCCAGTCACAGTACACTAAGCTGATTTTATGGCCTGAAATTTCAAAATCTCTGGATGAATGGAGGAGACCAATAATAAAATGGATGATCACAAAGCAAAAAAAAAAAAATACTGATACCTTGCAAGAAAACTGTGTTAGTCTTGGCAGAATAGAGGAACAAATTTCAAAGACACACATATGGATATATGGAAAGGGTTTATATACAAAAGGAATGGGACACTAAGAAGACATCCCAATCCAGTCCAGTACAAAGTCATAAGTCCTATATTAACCCCTATGCCTGAAATCAGTCTACAAAGTTTCCCTCCAACTCACAAAGTCACAGGTCAGTGGGTGCAGGATTCTGGCACTGGCAGGGGTCTCCACATGGCTCCTTGCTTCCAGGGCTCAGGGTCCATCAACAGCGTGCCACTCTAGCTTCAGAGGTCGGGGTCCATCAAGGCAAAGGCAAAGGTCTCTCTGCTGGCTTCTCCAGCTCCTCGGACACTGCCATCTTGACTTTTCTGTGACTAGTTGCCTCTGAGACTAACTCCCAACAATTGGGGGAGATAGCTTCTCATCTTCACCAGGGAAATATCGCGAGATTTCCCAGAAGTCTCAGGAGAAAGCCATGCCCACATAGAGGCCTCATTGGCTACTCAATGGCTATCTCCAGATTAACAGGCTAGACTCCACCCCTACATTTCAATCATAAAATTAACATAAGCACATGACTGCCACAAAAACCTACACCACTATAAGCAATATAGGACTGGGGACACCTTATCCAAGTCTGGAACCCTAGAAACTGTTAGAGGAAAAAAAATTTACAACTTGATCATATAATGCAAGTAAGGCAAAAATATTTTAAACTATGTCAAAGTGCAAAGGGAAAAATGCTTGTAATGCAGAGGGCAATGTGTTCAAAGAGCTCTTATATATTGAACCAAATTGACAGAAGACCTCAATAGAAATATAATCAAATCACACCATGAAATCACAGAAGAGAATTTGGATGTGAGATGCAAATTAAAGTAATCCAAAGATGTCACTATATTTTTTACCACCCCTGCCCCCCACCGAGGGGGTGCACCATTCCTGGAAGTCTTGCAATACCAGGTCGATGGGCGGTGTGGATGGAGCAAGCTCCTATTCCATCTCCTAATTCCAAAAATCCATTTACTATATTGTCCTCAGATAGAGGACGAATCAGATGTTAAACTAATAACAATAGATACTACACTTGAGCTTAGCCAAAAGGCCGAGAAGTGATACGAAGATGTCACTTTTATTTATTTATTTTTTTGGCATCACTGCTCTCCCGTGGTGGGAGTAGGAGGCCCAGCCCCACTGCTGGAATTGAACCTCTGTCCCAGTGGGCCGCAGTCCTGCACACAACCATTACGCCACCGGGGCTCAGCTCCGAAGATGTCACTTTTATAATTCTCAGACAGATGGAAATGAAAAATCCCTATAACAGCTATTGCTGACAAGGATGCAGGGTTAAGGTAGTCTCATTTTTTGCAGGTGGAAATATGTATTGTTACTGCCTTTAAGGAATATAATAGTTTGCAAACAGGATTCAAATTACAAATACACTTTGACCTACAAATCTCACTCCTTGGAATCTGCTTTTATAAATAAAAGCACTAATACTCATAAATATTTGTGTAATTATGTTTATTGTTCTATAGCATATAGTGGAGGTAGTACAGAGCCCAAGCGGATATCCACAAGGCAACAGTCAGATCATAGATTTTCATGTTCAAGAGAGCTTCAAAAAAGTTTATGGAAAAGTGAAATGAAAAGATACTACAATTTTGCCATGAATTTTTTGCAGCCCCCTCATAACGGTTGCAAAGAATGAATTAGATGTACCTAACCTTAAGTTGGGGGCATTTCCATGAGGTAGGAAGCCAATTAGTACATAAAAATTACAATTTTAATAACACTTTAGAATGACAAATTCCTGTGTGTATACTTATGATGAAAAGAGAAAGAAGGAAACCATAATGTATTGGATACTATGCTGGTAACATGAGTTACTTAAGGCAAAAAGGGATGTATATGGGAATAGGGTATCAGACAGAAAAGAATAATGCTAATACATAAAGAAATTGATATAGCCATATTTGAACCTTTAAGGACAATTCTATGTATTTGTCAGTAAAGATGACAGGATATGACATTAAGAAGAATGAGAGACTATGAGATAGCTTTTCTGGAATTACATACCCCTCCTTCTTTTCTGTCTCTTCATTTTGTTTTCCTTATAAAAATGAATCTTCTGCTTCATAGCTTGGTAGATGTCCAGGCTGAAAATGAGAGTGCTTATGTGGGATGCAGGGAACCCATCTGTCATGTAATTATGACAAGTGCTGTGACTAAAGACATGAGTTGCTATAATCTAGACTGAGGATAGGAAAGAGATATTTTTTACTTAGTGTCTTAAAACCTAGTTTGAATGATGAGTAGAAATTAGGCTATAATATGTCTCTCCTCCTTTGAATTGCTCTTCAGAAATTTTAAGATTACTTGTATTTTAATTAATAAGTCAAACACTATGGTTATATAGGAGAAAGATTTGTATTATAAAGTTGTGTTTCCTTTAACATGTAATAAACCTCAAGAAAAATGTTACATGAATCTAAGAGGAAGAAAGTAAAATTTTGAAACAAAGCACAAGTTTTTCTAGTGACTGCTCTAATCTAATTTAGATCCAAAACTTATTTGACTCACCCCCCCCCTTTTATGAAAAAAAAATTCAGTTCCTACTGGAAAATAAAGTTTTTTGTGCGATAGCTCATAATCCCGATTAAAGTGTTTGGTATCGACTTTCGCACCCCTCCTAGATAATCCTATGGGTCAGAATCTACTCAACAGCAGTGAGACTTTGTTATTTGTTTGCTTGTTTTAGATTGTTCCAATGCCTTCCGGGACATAGTATCACCTACTTGGGAAGATAATAGATGATAGATAGATAGATAGATAAATAGATAGAAAGATAGATACATGGTAGGTAGACAAATAACTGTGCTAGCTGGATACCAAATATTGGCTAACTACTATTGTTTTTAGAATTATAAGTGATGCACACTAACAAATTTTAAGATTTTGATTTGTAGTGGGTACTAAGCAATATACATTTGATATGAATTGCGTAAGTGCTAAGATAGAGGTCATCGCCAAGTGGGTGGGTGTGGCAGGCAAGTGGGATCAGGGAAGGCTTTCTAGAAGTGACATCTGAGTTAACCTTGGTAGCTGATCGAATAATATAAGCAAGGCTTTGAATCATAAGTAGTACAACTTGGCTTTGGGATACCAGATGTTGGCCAATGGGTTTGGGTACAGAATTTGAGGACAGGTGAGGCTGGCAGGATTACTCGAGGTTATATTATGGACTGCTTGAAATTTCACGGGGAGGTTTTTGAACAAAGTGAAACACAATCTAAATTGTGCATTTTAGGAGTCTTAAAGTACAGGATGAATTGAAGTATGGTAAGGAAGGTTATAACAGTCTCTGTTAGAGGCATGGAGGATGATGAGGCCCTCAATCAAGGCTGGGGAATAGAAATGAAAATAGATGGGGCTGAGCTCTGGTGGCATAATGGTTATGTGCAGGACTGCGGCCCACTGGGTTGGCGGTTCAAATCCAGCAGCAGCTCTCCAGGAGGCTGGGCCTCCTACTCCCACCAGAGGGAAGTGATGTCCAAGAAAAATTTAAAAAAGGAAAAGAAAATAGAATGTACAGGAAAGTATGGGAATGGGCAGTTTTGAAAATGACCAAATAATTTGAGAATTTATTGAACAAAAGGATAAAAGAATTATTGAAAGCGCTTGAAATTTTTCATCTGGATGACTTGGAGAGACAGATGCTACTAACAAACACGGAAGGGAAGAGGAAAAGCTTTGTAGAATATAAGGAGTTCTATGCCAGTGGGACTTTAATTTATTCCTTCCTCCATCCAATTCGACAGGTGATAATTGGGCATCAACTTTGTCCCAGTCACTCTGTAGGCCTTGATGTTTTGGTTATTTGGTGATGCTTAGTCATGAAACAGGTGAAACTTTGCCCAGGCTGGTATCATCCTCACAGTTGTTATCTTTGAGCCAATGTGGTAGCCATTGTGTCAAATCCTCTCATCGAGGACCTTCTTAGTTTTCATTGATCTTCTGCTTTTCCAGGCATGGTGTTGTTCTCCAGGGACTGGTCTCTCCTGATAACACATCCAAAGTATGTGACAAATCTTGCCATCCTCACTTCCGAAGAACATGAAACGACTGTATTTCTTTCAAGACGGATTTGATTGCTCTTAGGCAGTCCTTGGTACTTTCAATATTCTTTCCAGCATTGCCATTCAAATGCATCAAATCTTCCCCAATCTCCCTTATTCTTTGTAGATGGAGCAATTGAAACTATGGTTTGGGTCAGGCCCACCTTAGTTCTCAAAGTGACATCTTTGTTCTTTAAAGCTTTAGCGCGGTCTTGTGCAGCAAATTTGCCCAGTGCAATACATCATTTGATTTCATGATGCTGCTGCCATGAGGGTTGACTGTGGATCAAAGTGAAATGAAATCGTTAACAACTTCCATCTTTTCTTTGCTTATCATGTCTCCTATTGGTCCAAGTATGAGGATTTTGGTTTTCTCTACATTGAATTACCATCCATATCAATGACTGCACTCTTTGATTTTCATCAGCAAGTGCTTCAAGTCCTCCTTTCTTTCAGCAAGCAAGGTAGGGTCATTCGATTATCACAGGTGTTAATAAGACTTCTTCCAACCCCAAGATTCAGAATTGAACAAATCAGAAAAATCCCTGCTCTCCCGAAGCTTTTATTGAGAGACTGACAATAAACAAAATAACTAAGTAAAATTTGTTTTAGATGGACTAAATGCTAGGGGGAAGAGAAAAGAGAGCACAGGCTGGTTGGTACTTTGTGTTGCCTTTTTGAAGAGGCTGGTCTTTAGACATATAGGGAAAGACTTGATGAAAGCAAGGCAGTGAGTCATGTATCTATACAGAAACAGTGTCCAAGGTGAAAAAACAAAAACAGACCAAGCTCACTGCTGTCAAGTCAGTTACGGCTTAAAGCAACTGTTTATAGAGGCTTTAAGGCTGTAAGTCATTACAGGAACAGATAGCCTCATATTTATTACAAGGAGAAAAGGTTTGAACAGCAAACCTTGGGTTGGTAAATCTAAGACTTACTTGAAATAACAGAGGCAAAGGCCAAGAGGTGAGAATGTGCTAAGCACATTGAAAGGGGGGAAAATGGGCCAGTCTAGGGCATTCTGATAATTTTAAGATAAATACACATCAATAACTGAATATATCAAATGTACTTATGGAAATACCTGCAGCATTTAATAGAGAAACTTGAGCTGGAGAAATAGACTCAGGAAGAGGTGGTTGAAGCAGAAGAAAAGAGTGAAAGGGAAAGTAGGCAAAGTACAAGTACTCAAGAGGTCCCAATGATAGAGGAAGACAAGGTATTGAAGTCTTAGAGGAAGTGGATGTACAGGAAATTGCCATGAAGATTGTAGATAAAAGTATCCATGCAAATCATATTTAAGTTTATTTCTCTGAAGAAGGTCTAAGTAACTCTTATGACCCTGAGGGATGAGTCAATGGTTCAAAGCCATCACTTACTGCTGGGAGGAAATTGAAGCTGACTGCTCCAGTGAAGATTTAGGCTTGGAAACCCAATGCAGTGTCACTATGAGTCAGTATCAACTCAATTATGTGGGTATTTCTTTGTTTAATGAAGACATAAGCTGTAAGTATTACAAAGAGCTATTGTGTGCTGACTTAATGAAATGTGAGCTCTAAGCTTCTTTGATCCATTTTCAACTCCTGGCACCCTTAAGGATAACAGAATATAACCTTGGCATGTCCCGTATCATTTGCTTTAGAGTCGGTATGTTTGAGTCCATCAAAATAATATTATATTCAAAAGGGTTCTAAAAATGCCCTGTTGGTAGGATTTTGTACAATTAAAGTAAGCTTTGTGAGAATGTTAATTCTCCCATTTGCAAAGATTCCACCTTCCTGCAAGCTCTTTCCATTCTCCCTGTTTTCCTTTTGTGCTTCATATCATTAGCTTTGAAAATAGGAGAATTATGATATTCTGAACAGTTCCTAGGTGAGTGCAGATGGCTTTGCGTGGTTGCTGGGTGGCAAGCTCCGTGGCACCCATTTATATTCATAAGATGAGTTTGCCAAAACCCTGGAGAAAATGTATCTCTTTACATGACCTTTATTTCACCAACCTTAATTTCTTTTCTCTCACCCGCCCACTGACAGCAAAGCGTTTGCGTGGAACCTTCATGTGCATGATCAATAAATGATCTCTTGCTGGCTCCTGGAAACAGCATATTATTTCTTCTGTTTGTTCCTGGATACTTTTCATAGGCAATAACCTTAGCTGACATATGGTTTCACTGATTAAAAGTGTCAAAGCTTAGTTACTGTGGGCATATAAAGCTCTAATATGTTTCATGTGTTTATTTGTGGTGTGAACCAACCGCTTTTTATTTCTTTTGGACCACGTAAATTTGCAAATGGGAAGTAAAAGCAGCTGCAAACCAGGATTCTTTTCTCTCCTCATCCCAATAAGAGGAATGTGTTCATGCTGGTGAATGCTTCCGGGATTCAAATTCTACCTTGATTACTTTTATGTATTTATTTCAATAAAAGAATTCTTAAAATTGTGAATTAGATGGGAGTTTGCATTTGATACCATCAACTGTGTGGTCACAGGTAAGGTATTTTAGTCTATTTATATCAACTTTGTTTTCTACCTCACAAGATTGTGAAGATTAAATGAGATAATCATGTAGTACAGTGTCCAGTCGGTATTAAGACTTTGGAGATTATGTTTCTTTTTTTATTGTTTTGGTTTTGGGGGCATCTCTTGCCCTCTGGTGGTGGGAATAGGAGGCCCAACCGTGCTGCTGGATTTGAACCTCCAACCCAGTGGGCCGCAGTCCTGGGCACAACCACTATGCCACTGGGGCTCAGCCTGAGGTTATGTTTCTTGTAATAAATTCATACTCACTCAAAGGAAGTCCCATTCAAAGAGTTGTTTCCTTCAATCTAACTACTAAATTCACAATAAAGGGTTATAATTATTATTTATTTAAGTGTCCTGCAAGATTCAGGATATACATTTATATATTTCCTACATATACATATATGTAAGTACATATCACATATATCGTCTATATTGTATATGTTCATATATAAGGAGCTTGGAGTTGGCTATTGAATTGCTAATTCCAAGACTGGTGTAGGACACTACCAGCATTTTAGCTGGAGAAAGATGAGGCTGTCTGCCATGTAAAGACGTGTCGTCTTGGAGCTCCTATCTAGGGGCTGAGTTAGAAGTAAGTCCATGTCAGTGGGTTCAGTTTATAGAGATTCATCCGTGACTAGACAGAAATTCCTGCCTGACCATTCTGCACCTTCTCTTTTTCTTTTAGCTTTAAGATGTTTTCTCTCATGAGCTAGGCTCAATGAATTATTTATTTTTGTAATGTGAATGGTCCTGTGAGCATGGAAGTTCTAGTGCTGATGCTGTCAAATGGCTAGAGCCAGCTTCCAACAAGTTCCTCTTACTAGTTTCAATATGGATTTTTAATAGTTTTAGAAGTAATCTCTGTCTGCTCCCTCCCAGGATATAAGACCTTTATGAAATAATAGCTAATAATTATATTATGGGAAAATAATAATCCACTTCGTTTTTTTTAAATTAAAAAAAATTTTTTTTAGGCATCACTGCCCTGGTGGTGGGAGTAGGAGGCCCAGCCTTTGCTCCTGTGAGCAGGAATTGAACCTCCATCCCAGTGGGCTGCAGTCCCACGCACAACCACTACGCCACTGGGGCTCAGCCCTCCACTTCTTTTTTTAAAAAATAATTTTACTGGGGGCTCTTACAGCTATTATAACGTTGATCTGTATCAAGCACATTTGCACACATGCTGCCACATACATTTCCAGACATTTTCCACTTGAGCTCTTGGTATAAGCTCCTCTTAAAAAAAAAAAGGTATCCCCTCCCCCATTTTTTGATGAATCATTTTATTAGGTACTCAATAATCCACTTCTATTGAAATATGTTCTTAAATATTTTTCTCTTAATGCCTCTTCTCCGCCCCACAAATAAAATGATTAATAGTCTAATGTATAGATTTGGGCCTGTTCAATTTAGTAGTGTGTGCTCTGCTTTCATTACAATATGTTTCTAGGTTTCAAAATTACAATCAAATTATTGGCATATAGTCAGGCACTTTTATTCTCTAATTGACTTACCCAGCAATTGTGCATTTTTCCAGTACAGTTTTCAGGACTCTTACAGCTCTTAAAACATTCAATACATCATTTGTATCAAGCATATTTGTATTTTGTAAAGGAATAATTTATCACTTCTGTTCAATTTGTCTTTATATCACCAGAACTTCTGGAAGTATATTCTGAAGACATATATCCATCCAGTATCTTATCCAGATTCCATTGAATCTACTAAAGTGCCTTTGTCTTTTAATACCCTCATAAGGAATACACATAAGTGTCAGGGGGAAAAAATCTATCAACAGACAAAAGGCTAGCTGAAGATATAACTTATTTAACTTTGAAAATGTTAAAAGAATGCTCCCAATATTTTTATTTGTGATGAGCCTCCGTTTAATTAGTCAGATTTTGCCTTCTTGTTTGCTGAGATGCAAAATACTTCAATTCACATTGTTTGTATGGAGATCGATTTCAACTTAGGAAACAGATGAGAAATCTATCAAAGTTTGCATTAAAGTTAAGCAAGAATAATACCAAGTATTGAAAATTCAAACATATTACACTATGTGATAGGAAACAGTAAAATAGATTCCATAATAATTTTAACTCTAGAAGGATTGGGGCAAAATAATTGTTATCAAGTGGTTTATTTTGGATGTGCATAAAGTTACTTCCTAACAATATACTTGAGTTAATAACATATGACTGTTGTGGTAGAGTGGTAGAGTGAAATTTCTTAATATGGTTCATCTACCCGTGTTTCTGTAACTCTCACCAAATGTTGGGCGAGACTATGCAAATAGGGCCCGTGTAACACAGCTAGAGGGGATTAGTTCATTTCATTCCCACCCTTCTGGCTATATGGATGAGCCACCTTTGGAGCAGCAGCAGAGAGGAGGGAAACCCAGAAGATCTAGGAGCAGCATGTTCAAGATCTCTGTCTGAAGTGGCCAAGGTCACCGAGTCCAGATGCATTATCGACTGTGACACCGAGACAGGAGAGGAATAGTGCTGAGACTCTGGGGTATCTCCTGCTTGCCTGGCCTAATTAAAACGATAGAGCTTTGGGACAGAGGGCAGCAGCCTGGCTTCCTAGGCCAGGGTGGGAAGGGTCAAGGGACCACGTGGCTGAGAGTTTAAGACCCAGAGAGAGAGAAACTTGGCTGATGGCTGAGGAGACCAGTGACTGGATCTTTACTGTTTGCTGATCCTGGCTTGTGATAACCTAATATCTTCCCTAATAAACTCCCTTAATTATTGCCTGTGAGTTCTGTGTGGCCATGGAAATGAATGATTGAACCCAGCATAGAGATAGACTAGCCCAGAAGAAATGGTTGGTGCCAAAATAGATAGTGAAGGGTGTACCCTGAAGGCTCGTTTGACCCCTGCCTCTCATGGCAATTGGTAAGTCAGGGGAGGTCAGCTATGTCCTACCCTCAGTGCTATTCAGCTCAACTGTCTTTCTTTGACATCTGTTATTGTTACTCAGATGTATGCTTGCATGAAAACATAACTAAAGTATATATATAGTGTTTCCAACTCCCAAAGACCAATGAAGATCATATTTATAAAGATATTGATAATAAGAGGTAATAATAATGAAAAATAAAAAATTAGATCTATTACATATTAGAATCAACTTACAGCAGACTAACTGGGCTGGAATCATATCATAGTCACGCACTTTCTCCCTTGAATTTTGTAACCTAACTAGTGCCCAAGATACTTGAGCGTTTTCATTCATGATTAACCCAAAGAACTGTACAATTCATTTCTTTTTTTTTCCTTCTACATTCTTTTTTTTTTTTAATTTTATTGGGGGCTCTTCCAGCTACTACAACATTCAGTACATAATTTGTATCAAGCACATTTGCACACATGTTTCCACATACATTTCCCAACATTTTCCACTTGAGCCCTTGGTATACAAGCTCCTCCTTAAAAAAAACAAACCTCCCCTTTCTCCTCCCCCCCTTTTCTTTAATGAATCATTTCATTGGGGGGCCCCTACAACTCCCATCACAATCCCTGACAACATCAGTTGTGTGCAGGCCACTTTTAGACACCCATTGCCATCATCACTCTCAAAACATTCTCCCTCCCCCCAGGCCCCCATTATCAGCTCCCTATATTACCCTTCCTCCCCCCCTTCCCCTTGAACAATTCATTTCTTGTAGGACTAGTGGAAGACTTGAGTATTCTTTTTTTTTTTTTGCATCCCTGGCCTCTGGTGGGAGTGGGAGGCCCAGCCTTGCTCCTGGACAGCTGCTGCTGGATTTGAACTGCCAAGCCAATGGGTCCCAGTCCTGCACTCAACCACTACGCCACCGGGGCTCAACCCCTTGAGCATTCTTTTTTATGGTGATAGCATGCCACCTTCTTGATGTATTAAAAAGAAGAAAATCCTCACTCAGTTTTAAAAGCTGTTACACATGTAAAGTCATTGTTTTTAAGCTAAAATTAATACTTCATCCAACCCCTCCCCCCTGGCCTTTTAATGTTGTTTGTGTTGTTAGGTTAAGAGATCCAGAGGCCACAAGTCAGATTTGCTTGGTGTTCATTTGGGACACAAAGAAGGCCTGAAACTTGTTGCTTGGATCTTTGCATGACTCTCACTGCCATCGAGTCAATTTTGATTACAGAGTAACCACTGATTTCAAACTGCTGCCTTGTGGTTATCAGCCCAATGTTTAACCAGTGTCCCCCAAATGAGGCAATTCAGTAATTTTGTGTTGAGAGTCTTAGTGAGAGAAAAGTTGGGTGTTTTTAACTCACATACTTTAAGTGTTTATGTATATAGAACACTGACTGGGCTGAGCCCGGGTGGCTTAAGTGGTTGAGTGCGGGACTGTGGCCCGCGGGCTGGGCGGTTCAAATCCAGCAGCAGCTCTCAGGAGCGCCCACGACCACCAGAGGCAGTGACGCCCCAAAACAAAAACAAAGACCACTGACCCCTTGCTGGAGTCGGAAACAAGTAAGCTGGAATGGGGTACAGATCCCCCACCTACCTCAAAACAGAGACCCTTTGTAGGCAAAAATGGTGTAAAGAAGCCATCACCACCAGTTTATATAGGAAACTTTAAAAAAGCATTTCTAGGTCCCCAAAGTAACCCAACAAATCATAGCAAATGATACACAAACCTTAGAAAAAATATAGAATGCACAAATAGTCACGGTGGCTTGACGCTGAGATGCTAACTGCAGATGCTGGAGGCAGGTGCTTGTTGACACACTAATAGGATTCAAGATTGGGGGCAGGTGATGCCTCTCTAACAGCCCACTTTAAAACAAACACCGAGGACAAGTTTTGCTTTCTGCCTTTTATAAGAGCCAAAAATGCTTTGCACTTATTTTGCTTAGCAAAAGCATGTGCTAATATAGGTCTTTTGCAAAATTAAAGTAATTTTTGAAAAGTGGGGGTTATCTGTAATATAACTTAAAAGGGCTGAAAATTATGGGTTTACTTGGCGGAAGGAGGGTTTTTTAAAACATCACTGCCTGTTATAGGGTGAGGCCACAGGAAGATCCCTGTGACTCATTTTTGGAGAGGGGCAGAAACTGCTCTCTGATGACAAGATTTGTCTCAAAAAACACTTCTCACTCCAGTCCACTGTACCCCAAATCTTCAAGAAGATACATTTTGTTTCAAAATGAGAAATTGATATTTTTTCTTATCATCTAGAATGATAATTACTTACCATCCATATGCATAAACTAAAAAAAAAAACCTTCCTGCTTCTACACTACAATTTCCTGAAATGACTGTGGCTACCACTTAAAGATTGCTTTGATCTTTTGAAAGAAATTTTAAAAAATTTCTGTCCCTGTATACAAACTTCTCATTATCACATACTTATTCCAGAATTGGTTTTTGTAATGTCGAGCAGGAATAAAATGCTAGCTGTAGCACAGCATTCTTAATTAGTGTTACTTGGGAACCTGATAGGATGTCGTAAAACATTTAAACTCAATTCACTTTGATGAAAAAATATTAATTGAATTATGTTTTCATATTGTGTTAAGCTCTTTGGATATTAAACCAAAACAAACCTCAGGAAAAGAGAACTGAAGGATTTTATTTTTCATTTCAAGACCTGCTAATGAGAAATGACTCGATAGAAAAGCTCTAACTTCTTAGCTAAAGTGTGTAGAATTAATTTTTTTATTTTTAATTGGTTTATTTTTTAGAATGAATTTTAAATAGGTTTCAGAGAACAGCAATTTCATAAAAATAACCAGATTAATAAGAATCTTTCTTTAAGGAGATGGGGCTTGAGGTGGAACTTACAGGACGTGGGAATGCCCTAAATGAAATTCATTAGTGAACTCAAACCTAAATCATAGCTGTCCTAATTTTAATCATGAGAGACGTCTCTCACTTGCATGTTTTGTTCTGTGAGAACTGACACTGCAAATGTGAAGTCCCCAGGGATCAAAGGCTCAAAAGGCAAGTCAGGAAGTCAACTACCCATGGAATAAGTGTGCTTTTGTTTGGTGCTGTTCAGCCGATTTCACTTCCTAATGTCCCCATGTGACAGAATGAAGTTGCCCTAGAGGGTTTATTAGTTGGTATTGAATATTTTTATTATTAATTGGGAGCTAATATTTCAATCCATAGTTCAATCACATCAAGCAATATTGTGCAATTGCTACCACCACTAGTTTCCAAGCATTCTGTTTCTTCCGGGATTCCTTGACATCTTCTCCCTATTAATGCTCCCCCACAGTATTCCCCCTCCCCAAACTTTCATTCAACTTCCTGTCCTTAAAGGTTCATCAATCTTGGTTTTCATACACCAAAAAACCTAGTCTGCAGTTTTTATAGGACCTAATAGCCAGATCTTTCTCAGGTGGAACTTCTGGGCAGATTTGAATGGCTAACATTTTGGCTAGCCGTTCAGTCCTTTTGACTGAAATAGAGGGTTGTATAGTGAGTAATTGGAGGCAGTGGTGGATACATAGACAGACCTGGTTTAAGTAGGGCCTTGGAAATCTGAAGGTGGGCCCAGGATTTGATATGCATACATTAGGGACCGTGACATGTTTGAAAGTAAATGAATATATCTCTATACTGTAAGATTAGAGGATGGAACTTTGACAGATTGGAATAAAGGTGGCCTGTTGAACCAAAAGTGAGAGCTCCACAAGGTGCGTTCAGGCCCTCAAAATAGATTAGAAAGTAGCTCACCATTTGTAGGAGGGGATTTCAAAATTCATGAAAAAATACCATTATGCTTTTTTTCCTCCCAATTATTTTATTGGGGGCTCTTACAGCTCTTATAACATTCAATACATCATTTGTATCAAGCGTACTTGTACACATATTACCATATTCATTTCGAAATATTTTCCACTTGAGCCCTTAGTATAAGCTCCTCCTTCTCCCTCCCTCCTTTTTTTTTTGATGAATCATTTTATTGGGGGCTCATACAACTCCCATGATAATCCATACAAACATCACTTGTGTGCAGGCCACATTTACACACTTATTGCCTTCATCACTCTCAAAACATCCTCCCTCCATCCAGGCTCCCAGTATCAGCTTCCTATATTTCCCTTCCTCCCCCTTGAACACTTAGTAACTTACAAATTAGTTTTTTCATCCTGTACACTTTCCAATGTGTCCCAACACTCACTTCCCTGTTGTCCGTGTCCCAGAGAGGAGGCTACATGTAGATCCCTGAAGTTGGTTCTCCCTTTCTATTTCACCATCCCTCCACCCTCTTGGAGGGATCATCTATTCTAAATTTCCCATATTTCAAACTTCACTGTACATCTCCTGGTCTAGCTGGATTTATGTGGTAGAAGTGGAGTCATGATAGTGAGTGGGAGGCAGCATTTGGGAACTAGAGGAAGCTTGCATAATTCATTGCTACTACCCTGTATCTTAACTGGCTCATCTCCTCCTTATAACCCCTCTGCAAGAGGATGTCACTTCACCTATTGATGGCCTTTGGGTTCCCAATCTGTACTCCCCCTCATTAATAATAATATAATTTTAGCTCTTTGATGCCTGACACTGAAACCCTTCACCACCTCTTGATCACACAGGCTGGTGTGCTTCTTCCATGTGGGCATTGTTGCTTTTGAGCTGAATGGCTGCTTGTTTACTCAAGACTTTAAGTTTAGCTGGGCACCATCAGCTTTCTTCACCACCTTTGCTTATGCACACATTTGTCCTCAGCGATCATATCAGGAAAGTGAGCATGCAATGTTATCCTTTCTAGTTCTTAAAGCCTGATATCTAATCCCTTTGACACCTCGTGATCCCACAAGCTGGTGTGCTTCATCCATGTGCGCTTTGTTGCTTCTGAGCTAGATGCCTGCATGTTTACTTTCAAGCCTTTAAGACCCCAGATGCTCCATCTTTTGATAGCCGGGCACTATCAGCTTTCTTCACCACCTTTGATTACGCACACATTTGTCTTCAGTGAACGTGTCTGAAAGGTGAGCATCTTGGAATGCCAATTTAATAGAACAAAGTTCTTGCACCGAGGAAGTACTTGAGTGGAGGTCCAATGCCCATCTGTTGTCCTACTACTAACCCTGTAAGTATGCATGTTAATCTATTTCCCTATAATCACTTATAAATATATTCACCTATGAACATACCTGTATTTGAACTTCTATAAATGCCCATTATCCCCCAGTTCCTTCCTCTATTTCCATTTGCTTCCCTCTTGTCCCACTATCATGCTCAATCTCCATTTGGGTTTCAGTATTTTCTCTCTGCTACATTAGTCTTAATCAATCCCTATTGGCCTTCTCTCATCCACCTTGTCACTCATTTTGTATCAATTGTTAGTCCCTTTTTCCTGGGCTGGTCGACATCACCACTTTTCTCCCTTCTCCCCCTCTCCCATGTCCCCTAGCCTGGAACCATTAGTCCTGGTTCCAGACCTCCAGACTCTTTGTCCAGCCTATCTTGTCTAGATAGACCTGCAGAGGTAACAATATGTACAAAAAAAGGTCTCCTAAACTGAAGCAAATAAAACAATGATAACAACAGCAAGAAACCCCCTCAATGTGCTATACATATATGTAAAAGAATAATAAAAATAATAACAATATAAAAACCTGTATAAAGTTCAAGGTCTATAGTTGACTTCCCAGAATGACCCCTGGTTGAGTCGGATGGGGTGCCATACCCTGCCCCCAAAGTATATCCTTGGCACTCCATCTGTGACTCCACGCTCTGTTACACAATCTTAGAGCTTTGCATTGATGTGGTTCTGTCCGACAGGGTATAATCTTGACCCCCATTTCTTTATCCTGGCCCTGATAGGCCTTGAGTCAGTGAAGGTAGCCATATTTCATAGTGGGGCAAATTATATAGTCCTCTTTGTGCATTTGCTATTCTGACTGAGAATATTGTCCTGAAGGCTTGGTGGGCCATGATGCACGTCATTCTCTCTCCTTCCATTTTCATTTGTTCTCATGTGCTCTGGTCAGGCAGATCTCACTCCCCAAGCTTCAGCTTCAGTGCTGACCTCCAAGACAAATTCCTCTGGTAGTGAGGTGACTGCCCCTATAGTTGGGGTTGGGGTTGTGTTCTCAGGTCCCTCCACTGGTTCTCCACTCCATGCTGTCATGCTGCATTCACATCCTGGGTCTCCAGGTTTATGTTTGGTTCCTCTTTCCCTCTGGAGATATAAACAATACACTCCCCTTTTATGGTTTAGTGCCCCCCTCCAGTTCTACACATCGCCATCTGCCCCCCCTAGATGGTTACCATATGTATCCCTAGATTTGATCTGGCCCCTGCCATATTACCTGGGCCTTCTCCCAGGATTTTCTCTATATAGTAGCTTTTTCCCGATGCCCCTTTCCAATTTTAAAATTATTATTATGCTTACCTCAGTGGATTCATATTGTACATGTCCTTTTGCGCTTGGCTAACTTCACCTAATATAATTTCCTCCAGTTCTTCCCATGCGGTGATGTGCTTCATGCCTTCATCAGTGCTTTTCAGCAATGCACAGTACTCCATTATATGTATGTACCACAGCTTTTTAATCTATTCATCAGTTGATGGGAATGTGGATTGCTTCCAACTCCTTGCAATTGTGAACTGTGATGTGATGAATATTGGGGCACAGATCTCTGGTCGTGGATTGTAGCTTGTCTCTTCTGTGTATATGCCCAGCAGGGGAATTGCTGGGTCACATGGTAGCTCAATTTCCATCTGTTTTAGATATCTCCAAATTGGTCTCCATAGTGGCTGTACACATCTGCAGGTATAAGCAACCCTATCTCCTCACAGCCTCTCCAGCATTTGTTACTTTCTGACTTTTTGAATTGGGCTATCCTTGAGGGTCTTAGGTAATATCTCATTGTTGTTTTGATTGGTATTTTTCTTATGGCTAATGATCGGTAACATTTTCTCATATATATATATATATTGGCCACTCTGATTTGTGCCTCTGTGAGCCTTTTGTTTAACTCCTTTGCCCACCTCCTCAGTGGGCAGTTAGTTTTGCTCTTTTTGGAAGCTATCAGGGTATTGTAGATTTTAGTAATAAGGCCTTTATCTGATTTGTCATTGCTAAAGATGTTTTCCCAGTCTGTCTGCTCTTTTATTACTCTCTTGGTGAATTATTTCAATGTGCACAGGTGTTTTATCTTCAGTATATCCCATTTTTCTATTCGAGTCTCCTCTGTGTTTGTGTCCTTCCCTATTTCTGATAGCCTATTTAGTTCCTGTGCCAGTGTTCTCAGGTTGTTACCAATCTCTCATTGATGGCCCTAATAGTTTCAGGTTTTACTTCAAGGTCTGAGATTCACCTTGAATTTATTCTAGTGCATGGAGTGAGGTAAAGGTCTTGCTTCATTTTTCTATAGGTTGATACCCATTTTTTTTCCAGCACCACTTGGTTTAAAAGGCGTCTCCTATTTGATACTTTTTGGGCCCCTATCAAAGATCAGTTGTCTGTATGCTTGTGTTTTTATTTCTGGATTTTCAGTTCTTTTCCATTGGTCTGAGTATCTGTCATTATGCCAATACTATGCTGTTTTGACCACACTGGCTATATAGTATATGTGAAAGTCAGGTAGGGCAAGCCCTCCCATGATGTCCTTCTTCTCAAGGAGTTCTCTACTAATTCTGCGCTTCCTCCCTCTCCACATGAAGTTGGTAATCATTTTTTTCCATTTCTTTGAAGAAGGAGGATGGTACTTGTATCATTACTGCATTAAACTTATATAGTGTCTTGGGTAGAACTGTCATCTTTACTACATTGAGTCTTCTGATTCACGAGCATGGGATATTTTTCCCTTTCTTGAAGTCATTCTTGGTTTCTTGTAATAGTGTTCTATAATTTTCCTCATATAGATCTTTTGTTCTTTTTGTCAGGTATATCCCTAGATATTTCAATTTGTGGTTGGCTATTGTGAAGGTTACCTCTTTTTTTAATCTCTTCTTCTGTGGTCTTATCTGATGTGTACAGCAGACCAATCGACTTCTAATTGTTGATCTTGTATCCTGCCACTCTGCCATACACCTCTATTGTTTCTAGTAATGCCTTTGTGGAGCTTTTGGGATTTTCCATATGTAGAATCATATCATCTGCAAACAATGATAATTTCACCTCTTCCTTCCCCAGGTGTGTACCTTCTATGTCTTTCCTTTGCCTTATGTTGTTAGCTAAAACCTCCAGTAAGATATTGAATAAGAGAGGGGACCATGGACATCCTTGTCTGGCCCCCTTTTTCAGTGGGATTGTGTTTGTCTTTTCTCCATTGACTATCACATTGGCTGTTGGTTTTTCACATATAGCTTGCATTGTCTTGAGGAATTTTTCTTCTATTCCTATCTTCTTGAGTGTTTTAAACAGAAATTGGTGTTGAATATTGTCAAATGCTCTTTCAGCAATATAATCATGCAATATTTTGGATATAATCAGGTTATTCTTATATTTTTTTCTGTCAATATGGTGAATGATGCTAATGGTCTTTCATATATTGAACCACCCCTGCATTCCTGGTATGAACCCCACTTGGTCATAGTAAATTATTTCTTTTATATACTTTTGTATTCTATTGGCCACTTTTATTGAGGAGTTTTACATCAATATTCATAAGGGACATTGGTCTGTAGTTCTCAATTCTTGTGGGATCCTTGCCTGGTTTTGGTATCAATGTTATACTAGCTTCATAGAAGGAATTTGGGAGTTTACCATCTTTTTCTATGCTTTGGAAGAGCTTGTGTAGGGTTGGTGTCACTTCTTCCCTGAATTCTTGGTAGAATTCTCCTGTAAAGTCATCTGGTCCAGGTGATTTTCCCCCCCTGGTAGTCCCTTGATAACCTTGTTTATTTCTTCTATTGTTATGGATCTGTTGAGATTCTTGACGTCCATTGGGGACAATCTAGGAAGAAGTTGCTTTTCCAAGAATTTGTCCATGTCTTCCAAGTTGTTGAGTTCATTGGAGTATAGATTTTTGTAGTACTGAGTGACTATTCTTTTGCGTTCCTTATGGTCAGTTGTGATATCCCCTCTTTCATCCATTATTCTTGCTACTGAAATTTTCTCTCTCCTTTCTTTGGTTAAGTCTGCTAATGGTTTATGAATTTTGTTAATTCTTTCAAAGAACCAACTTTTAGCAGCATTAACTTTTCCATTGTTTTCTTATTTTCCCTCTCCTGAATCTCAGCCCTGATTTTTATTATTTCTTTTCTTTTGCTATTAGTGGGATTATCCTGCTGACTCTACTCTAGTTGTTGTAAATTCTACATCAACGTATCAGTTATGAGACGCTCTTCCTTTTTCAGGTGTGCCTGTATTGCTTTGAAACTTCCTCTTAAGACTACCTTTGCTGTGTCCCATAAGTTTTGGTATGTCGTGCTTTCATTCTCATTGGTTTCTAGAAAATTTTTAATTTCATCTCTCATCTGGGCCAATACACATTCCTTTTGCAATAGAGAATTATTCATTCTCCAACTGTTTTTTCTAGTTCTCCTCATCTTTCTTTTGTCGATTTCCAACCTTATGGCAGAGTGGTCTGAGAGTGAGTTCTGTATATCAATATGCTTAAATTTATGTAGATTCTCCTTATGTCCCAGCATGTGATCTATCTTTGAATAACTTTCATGTGGGGATGAAAAGAATGTGAATGTTTTTCATTTGGATGAAAGACCCTGTAGATATATACCAAGTCAAACTGTCTAATTGTAGTGTTTAGATCTCTTGTCTCTTTGTTGAGTTTCTTTCATGATCTGTCTTTCTCAGAGAGTGGTGTGTTGAAGTCACCCACAATAATTGTTGAGGCTGTAATTTCTTTTTTCATCATGTTAAGTGTCTGGTTTACATATTCTGTGGGTCTCTCATTTGGGGACTATATATTTAAAATGTTTATTGGATCATTGTCTACCCTTCCCTTAAGCCTTACACAGTGTCCTTCTTTGTCTCTTATTATGGTTTGCACTTTGATGTCAATTTTATCTGAGATTAGGATTGCTACCCCTGCTTTTTTGGAATTGCTGTTTGCTTGGTATATTTTTTTCTCCAGCCTTTGATTCTCAATATATTTTTTTCTGTGATCTTAAGATGTATGTCCTGTAGGCAGCAGATCGAGGGGGTGTGTTTTCTAAGCCAGTCTATTAATCTCTGTCTCTTAAGCTTTGAATTCAATCCATTGATATTTAGGCTTATTACATCTATCTGTGCACTCTGTGTTGTTATTTTATCGCTCTTGGATTGGATGTTTTTCTATTTCCATGGGTTGTGTCAATATCTGTTTGTGGTTCATTCTTGTCTTTCTTCCATCTCTGAACCAGAGTTATCTTGGGGGCTGTTATCCCTTTGATAGTCTCTGGGTAGATTTATTCTGTGTGTGTTAGGTGGTTGTTGTTCTTCTCCTGGTGGGTCTGTGAGGATCTTTTGTAGGGCTGGGTTCCTTTTGGCATATTCTCTGAGATTTTCCTTGTCTGGGAAGACTTACTTCTCCATCTATTTTGATAGATAATTTGGCTGGATAGAGTATTCTTGGGTTTGCATGGTTCCTGCAATTTTTGGACCATGCTGCTCCACTCTCTCCTCTTCTTCATAGTTTCCATTGATAGGTCCAAGCATATTCTTATCTGTTTGCCTTTGTATGTGATTGCCCGTTTTTCCCTAGCTGCTCTCATAATTTTCTCTTTTTCTTCATAATTGGATAGTTTAACAACTATGTGTCTTGGTGTTTTCTTCTTGGGGTTTAGTCTAGCTGGTGTTCTTTGTGCCTCCTGTTTGGTTATCTGGCTTTCAGTCATTAAGCTAGGGAAGTTTTTCTATAAGCATCTCCTCACTATTTTGGATGTTGGTTTTCTTGATGCCTCATCCTCCGGCAGACTGATAATTCTAATGTTGTTTCTTTTCATAGTATCAGCCAGGCTTCTAATATTTTCTTCTGCTTCTCTCATAGACCTGTTATATTTTTTCTCCCATTTATTAATTTCTACTTGTGAGTCCTCTAGGTCACTTGTTCTGTTCTCTGCCTCCTTCATTCTTTGGGTGAAATCTGGGAGCTTACTATTAGTTTTTGTTAGCTCACTCCTTGGTTCTTGGATTTCCCTTTGATGCGTGGTCTTTATCTCCTATATCAATTCTTTCTTCTTTAATGCATTGCTTAAGAGTTGCATACATGTTAGTGATATCTTGAAGATTTCTTTCTGTGGTTGATCAATCTCTGCATTTTCTATGACTGCTGTTAGGTCCAGCTGATTTTCTTGCATCGGATCCAGTTTTTCTTGATACTGTGGAAGTGGTTAGCTGCTTTTTGTTTGATTTATTCAAATTAGGTGGCATTTTCCTTGGTGTTTTGTGGCCCTGGGACCTCTCTTTGGGAAGCTGGTCTTATATTTTGCTTTCTTCAGGAATTGTTTGCAGCTGGCCGTTGCAGATTGATCTCCAGGAGCTCCGGGCATGAGCTTCCTATCTGGCTGCCATCTTCCCACCATCCCCCATTATGCTGTAATTCCATTTTCCACAATTCTTTGAAGTACCCTTGTACACTAATAGTGGCAGTTGAAATCATCCTCTGTTGTTTCCCTAGTTCTGCTTTTATTACACTTAGTCTCACAATTGCCTCAATAATTCTTTTTGTATATATGGTATAAGTGGAAGCTTCAAAAGCTCCAGTTTGAATAACATCCATTTGAAATGACCTCAAGTCCATTTTGAGTGGATTCCAGCTCAAAGTGATAGGACAGAGGAGAACTGAGCCACAGCAGTTCAAAGGCTGCAGTCTTCAGGGGAGCAGATGCCACGGCATTTCCCATGGAGCAACTGGTGGATCCAAACAACTGACCTTTCTTAGAACAGTTGAATGACATATGTATGTGTCATTTATGGGGGCTCATATAACTCTTATCGCAATCCATCCATCTATCCATCCATCCATTATATGTCAAGCACATTTGTACATTTGTTGCCCTCATTATTCACAAAACGTTCCCTTTCTATAGAGCTCTTGATATCAATTTCTTATTTTCCCCTCCCTTTTAAGAACTAGAGGAAACTTGTATGTTACATGATTGCTAGAATGCACCCTGACAGACTTATCTTTTCCCTGTGACTCTTCTGTAAGGGATGTCCAGTTGCCTCCACATGGGCTTTGGGTCTCCACTCTGCTCTTCCCCTCATTCACAATGATATGATTTTTTTGTTCCTTGATGCCTGATACCTGATCCCTTCCACACCTTGTGGCCACACAGGCTGGTGTGCTTCCTCTATGTGGACTTTGGTACTTGTAAGCTAGGGAGCCATTTGTTTACCTTCAAGTCTTTAAGAGTTCAGACACTGTATCTTTTGATAGATGGGCACCTTCAGCTTTCTACACCACATTTGCTTATGCACACACTTGTCTTCAGCAATTGTGTCAGGTAGGTGAGCATCATGGAATGTCAGTTTAATAGAACAAACTATATTGAGGGAGTACTTGAGTGGAGACCAGTGTCCACCTACTACCTTAATACTAAATCTATAAATAGATGCATGTAGATCTATTTCCCCATCATCATATATAAATATATCTACATATGTACATGCCTGTATTTAGACCTCCATAAATGCTCTTTGTCTCCTAGTTCTTTCCTCTATTTCCTCTTGCTTTCTTCTTGTCCCACTATCATCCTCAATCTTCATTTGGGTTTCAGAGATTCCTCTTGATCATATTGCCCTTGATCAATCCCTACCAGGCTTCTTACACTGTTCATTGTACTGATTTTGGGTCACTCCAGAACCTTGTTGGAGGTTGGTCAACACCACCTCCTTTACCGCCTTCCCTTCTCCCATTTCTGCCTGGAACCATTGGTCCTGTTGTTTTCTCCTCCAGGTTGTTCATCCAACCTATATTACCTGGATAGACCTGCAGAGATAATAATATGCACAAGGAAACCAAGATATAGCAAAACAAAGTGACAAAAGAAGACAAAATGACAACGACAACAAAAAAAGCAATGTCAAAAAACCCCTCTATAAATAGTTCAAAGTCTGTTGACTTCTAGGCGTGTCCTCTGGTCGAGTCCAATGTGATACCATGCCCCAGGCCCAAAGTCTATTCTTGACATTCTCTAGGGACATCCCTGATCTGTCCCCCCCTACTGCTCTGCTTTGCACTCCTAGTGCTTTGCCTCAATGTGGTGGAGTCAGACAGGGCGCAATCACGACCCTGTTTCCAGCATTGTCCCCTGTAGGGCTATGGGTCAGCGAGGGACTTCATGTCTCATAGCAGGGCCAGTCGTACGGTCCTCTCTGTGCATTGACTGTTCTGAGTGAGGATATCACCCTCAAGGTCTGGTGCACTCCACTCTCTCTTCCTCCCCCTTCGTTTGCTCCCATGTATTCTGATCTGACATGTCCCTCTCCCCGAGCTTCAGCTTCAGTGCTGTCCTTTAAAGTAGATTCTTCCGGGGAGATGGGCAGCTGTCCGTGTATTGGGGATTGGGGCTGGGCCCTCAGACCCCTCCACTGACTCTCGGCTCCATGCTAGCACGTTGCATTCACATCTTGGAGCGCGGGGTTGAAGTCTGGTCCCTCTTTCCCTGTGGAGATATAAACAATACCTTTCCCTTGGATGGGTTAGTGCCCAATTTCCCCGGGTACGCATTTCTATCACCTCCCCCACTCTTTTTAGTTGATTACCATATGTACCCCTGGATTTGGTCTCGCCGCTGCCATACTGCCAGGACCTCACCCGTGGAATATTTGTGTACTATAGCTTTTTTCAGATGCCTCTTTTTTTAATAAAAGCCTACCACAGCAAACTCATGTTGTCCTTTTGTGCTTGGCTTACTTCACTTAGCATAATTTCCACCAGTTCTTCCCATGCTGTGATGTGCTTCATGCCTCCATCAGGCAGTTGAATATTTAACCACGGTGCCACCAGAGCTTCTTCATTTCAAATTTGGGTCATCTATGTAATGGGAGACTATATTGAACAAGTTACTTGAGAATGCTAAATGCTAAATGCTAAATACGTCCTGTATTCCCATTTCACCTGGGCTTACATGAATCAAGGTGTTCTTTTTTCTTTTCTTAAAAAAATAGTTCTTTGGGACATAATCACCATCATAGAATCCAATCCTATGAAGAAGAGTTGTACAACCAATTGTACAAGCCAATTTTAAATCATAAAAGATAGCAACTCTCTCACATATTCAGATGTGCTTGATACAATGGATGTATACATGATTGTGATAAGAGTTGTAAGAGCCCCCAATAAAATGATCAAAACATTTTTAAAAGACAGCAATTCCCAACATGAAGGACATTAGGGACTTAGGCTGTGGCTTGCAGATGCTTAATTTGGTTTGTCCATAACTAAACTGTAGGCATGGGAGTACCTATGTTTGCAGGATTCTCTTAGAATTACTTTTTAAAGTATGAGGTCTCAGATCTTGACTGTCATTGCTATGTTTCAGCAGATTGCTTCTTAACAAAATCTTGGCCAGAGTATTGTGAATTTTGGTCATGGGTGAGAAAATCACCCTGTGGAAATTCACATTTCTGTGCTGGAAAAAGTACTTGTTTCTTAAATACAGAATATTGATTTATGGGCTCTAATTGAAGTTTGTGAGTGACTGACTGACCTCTTGATAACAGCAGAGACTGATTTATTTGTGTAGTGATTAGATTGTCTTTGGCTGATGGGCACGATCTGATGATTGGATCCTATGCCAACAAATTCTTTCTCCTGAAGAAACTTGCTCTGCAACGTGTATTTGCACAATTATTGCTTTCCAAGCAGAATCAATATAATTTTGAAAGACAATTCCTGGAATTTTAGGTTTCTACCCTTTTAAAAATCAATTTGTGTGATTGAAAACTTTGAATAACTGTTTTGTACCACAGAATCCTTAGTAATAATGTTGTGTATGTTCCTGCTTCTTTTCCACCACCCTGGTTACTGAATTTGCTACAGAAAAAAATCATTAATTCAAGTAGAATCTATTAAGATAAGTTGTCTTTATGTTTTCAAAATTAAAAAAATTTTTTGGGTAGAATAATTGCTGTAATCTCAAGGATAAGGTCCAGTCATTTGGGACAGAAGCAATTCTTTCTCAATGGTATAGTAACCTGGAATTTATGCTCTCTGCATGGCTTGTGCCAAAATGTAGTTCTTTGTCTCATGAAGTGACTTATGGATTTTTTAGAGACATCCACTTCCTCCTTGGCCGAGAGGACCACCATGGCTCAGAAGTGGTTCCTGAAGTTCCTGTGTGAGCACTTCCAGTTTCCATATCTTTTCTAGACCTTTTCCCTGAGGGTTCTGCAACTCCCCTGGTGGTTCTTCTCCTATAAAGGTCACTCAAGTCTGGGTACCCTATGCTGTGCCCATTCTAGCCCATTAGAGACATGTCCTGTTATATCATGAGAGGTCCACATACAACTTTTTCTTATTGCAGCCACCTCCCCTTGCTCTGCAATCAAAGGCTAGGCTAGCCAGGCTTTCACTGGGAGATTTTCCAGGTATGTGTTTGATCCAGTATCTGTACTCTCCAGATTCACAAGGCACATACTGTACTTTTTACCATGAGAGTACCAAAGCAGACTAATACAAACCTGTTGTTCGGCTCCCTTCCTCATTATTCAACCATTTTTCTCAGGCAACTACCACCGTATTCTGTGGAGAGGTGTTCTGAGAGCCCACCTCTTTGGCTGTAATGGAAGTGGCCCTCGACCATGGGGGTTGGGAACATATATCATGCCTGATGACTATTTTCCAGTGACTTCTTATTCACCAATATAGACACCCCCCACTAGTATTTAAATTTCATTTTGGTTATTCCTTTGGCATTCCAGTTCCCTTCCAATTTCACTCATTCTTCCTGTAATATAGTTAAATCAGACTTATTTTAATTTCAGTTGAAACAAATAGATAACAAATATTCTTTCATCCGAGGAAAAATGCCAAATATAGATGCAGGACTGGTGATAATGCTTACAAAAGTCAATACTGGGAACTTTAGCACATTACCAAGGATCTTTAGCACATTAATAAACTCCAGTATACAGAAGAGAAAGCTAAGAAATTACTTAAGCATTTGTATCTTTGTGTATATATGCCTTTGAATATCTACGAGCTTAAGATTAAAATGCAACAATATTTTAACCTAACCACAAAAATTTATTTGACAGAGTGGTAGTAGATACAACTCATCACATTCTTTTCCAAAGACTTTTTATATTAGATTGTTTTATATTTCCAAAAACATCTGCAAAGATGCCAGAGAGGGTTCCCATACATCCAGTATCTAGTTTTACATATTACCATATTTGTCATACCAAATGATCCGATACCAACATATGATTCTTAACAAAAGTAAGTACTTCATTCAGACTCTTTTTTTTCAATGATTTTATTGGGGGCTTTTACAGCTTTTATAACATTCAAAACACATTTGTATCAACCATATTTATACACATGTTGCCATACACATTTCCAAATATTTTCTACTTGAGCCCTTGGTATATGCTCCTCAGACTCTTTTAGTCTTTACTTAATCTCCTTTTCTGCTTTATGATTCCATCCAGTACACCTCATGGCATTTACTTTACCTTAGGCTCCTCTGGACTGAGACAGCTGATCAGATTTTATTTTTGATGATCTTAAGAGTTTGAGGAGTACTGTAGCATGACCCTGAATTGGACTGTTTCGGATATTTTTTGCCATCAAGACAGTTGCCATCCACAGAGATTCTATAAGACAGAGCAAAGCTGCCCTTTGTGTTTCTAAGGCTGTCAATTTTTACAAGGGCAGACAACCTCATCTTTCATACTCTCAGTGGCCACGTTCCATTCAAACTGTTGAACTTGTGGATAGTGGCCCAATGCATAATCCATTATGCCACCAGGGCTCCTTCTTTGGGTTAGACTATTGTAAAAATAAGCAGGGGACATTGTCTGACCTCTCTGATTTAATAATGGGGAAGGAGGAGAATGATTTGTTTAAAGTTAATTCTAATAAGAATAATAAGGTAGAGAACAACAAATGAACTAAAATCAAAGGAAGGAAGGCCATTGGACGCCTAGGGGGCTTAACCAAGGGCAATATAGCTGTAAGGAATTACTAAACTCAAATGGTTTAGAAGGTTGAACATGATGGTGGGACAAGAGGGAAGTAAAAAGGAAATAGAGGAAAGAACCAGGAGGCAAAAGACATTTATAGAAGCCTAAATATAGGCTTATACACAGATATATATATATATATACATACACATATATACATATATATAATAAGAGTGGAATGGGACTATATACTCATATCTATGTGTTAAGAATTAGGGTTGCAGGTGGACATTGGACTCTCAACACTAGAAGACTTTGTTCTAACAATCCAACATTCTGTGATGCTCATCTCTTGACATGATTGCTGAAAACAAAGTGGGTGCACAAGCAAATGTGGTGAAGAAAGCTGATAGTGCCTAGTTACCAAAAGATATAGTGTATGGGGTCTTAAAGGCTTGAAGATAAATAAGTGTCCATCTAGCTAAGTAGAAAGAAAGCCCACATGGAAGAAGCTCACCAGCCTGTGTGATCTTGAGGTGTCGATGGAATCAGGTATCAGGCATCCAATCCAGAATAAAACCATATCCAAGGTGAATGGGGGGCAGGGATGGAAGGGAGACCTAATGCCCACCTGTAGGTAAATGGACTTTGCCTCAGAGAGGGGTCACAGTGAAGAGATGAGCTAGTCAGGGTGCAGTATAGCACTGATGGTGCTTCCTTCACCCCACTATCATGACCTCAATTCTACCTTCCAAATCAGATTAGGCCAGAACATGTACACTTCTACAGATAAGAGCCTGAAGTACAGGGAACCCAGAATAGATAAACCCCTCAGGACCAACAATGAGAGTAGAGAGTAGAGGATTAAGGGAAGGTGGGGAGAGAGAGAGGGAGCCTATCACAAGGGTCAGCTTAGAATCTCCTCCCAGGGGAACGAAAAATGGAAAAATGTGTGAGAGGTGACAGAGGATGATGTAATATGGAAAAATTAATCTATAACTTATCAATGATTCGTGAGGGGGACTGGGCGGGGGAGGGAGGGAGAAGAAATGGGGAGCGGATATCAGGGGCTCAAGTGGGAAGAGAAAACTTTGAAATGGAGATCATGGCATATGTACAAATGTGCTTGACACAATGGATGAACATATGGATTGTGATAAGAGATGTACGAGCCCCCAATAAAAGTAGTTAAAAAAAAGAAGGTAAAGATCAGACATGCCTCGATCATAAAACCTTCTAAGTACTCTCTTCTGTTTCTAACCAATTTACACATGACACTCCTATTCTCTGCTGCATTTAATAGTCCAGTACAATGGCCACATGGAAGTTACACATAATACAAGACTCATGGTTTTGGGGTTTATAGGGAAGCTGACAGGCTACAAGTCGGGCTCAAAAATGGTGATGCAGCAGTAGTTGAGTCATCACAGCTATTGCTCAGATGTATCTTTCTGTGGTCCTCAGCTTGTCAGCCTTAGGGCCCACTGACCTTTACCTTGTGCTTGACAGTGTTATAAAACTTCGCTAGCAATGATGAGTGCCCAAAGGGCACCCCGCTATGCAAACCCAGTCAGGCACTCAGTTTTACCTGCTTTTTGAGCCAGGAAGCCTATTGCTCAATCTCAGGCCTTGCCTCTGCTGCTGCCTCCGCTTCTCTGAACAACGATCTCAGATACAAAGGACATGTCACAGCCATTCTTTCTTTACAATTGTGATGCCCAATCCCTGCCTCTGTGATGGCTCGTTTTATGCCTAAATGGAATTGCAAAACCGACCACGTCAGCGTTTCACAAATACTTGACTAACTGACTGGAAGCAATTAATATATTTGTACACATTCCAATGAAAAGTGACTTACTAGAATGCTTATAGAATAATAGCACTGACATCACATGCCAGCAAAATTTTCCTGAAGGCCACCCAGCAATGATTGCAGCAGTACAATGACAGGGAGCTCTCCAAGGTTCCGTACTGATTCAGAAGAGGAACAAGATATATCATTGCTGATATCAGGTGGGTCTTGGCTCAAAAGAGAGAATACCAGAAATATTCTTGTTTGTGTTTTATTGACTCTGTAGACTTTTGACTGTGTGAATCATAATAAACATGGTGCAATCAAGGTATTGTTTGCAAAGTCAGGAGAGGGAAAAGGAGGGGGGCACTAAGTTGGTGTGATCTTCTATTTTTTTTCTTAACTAGTAGAGATAAGTCAACCATAATTTAAGTAAGCTAGTCTAAGTATTTATGTTTCAATTCCATCTTTGTTTTTTATATGTCTTTGTTCAGAACATACTTACCTTCTAAACCATAGTGGATGCTATTGCTAAAGCCTTTCTTAGTTCAGGAGACCAGAACCTATAATCACAAGAAATTCAAATTTGGTAGAGCAATGTTTTGATTATCATTTCTGTATAAGAAATTATGTTAAAATATACTTGCTTAAATAACATTTCACTTGATCACAGTTTCAATGTATACATACCTCAAAAAGTCTTGGGGTGGGAAGTTTTTTGGGGGGGGTGTCTCTAACTTTTATTTACTTTGTTGCTATTAAGAATATGCACAGCAAAGCATACACTAATTCAACATCTTCTATATATAATTTAGTAAGCTTGATTGCATTCATTTAGTTTTACAGCTATTCTCACACCCCTTTTCTTATTGGTTCCTATCTCATGAACATAAACTCATGCCAATTTTTCAAATCCTGGTGAAGTTGATTTAGTCCCAAATGGATATCTCTTAAAAAAGTATAATGTCCAGAGCAGACTTTTGTTGTTGCTAAGTTAAACTATTATTTGGTTTTTAAAAAATTAAAAAAAAATTTTTTTTAATTTAGGCATCACTGCCCTGGTGGTGGGAGTAGGAGGCCCAGCCTTTGCTCCTGTGAGCAGGAATTGAACCTCCGTCCCAGTGGGCCGCAGGCCCGTGTACAACCACTACGCCACCGGGGCTCAGCTATTATTTGGTTTTAAAAAGACTTCAGGGAGTATATTTGTTTTGAGGTTTAAATATAATCTCAAGGCAATAGTTTCAGGGCTTATCTGGCTTCCCTGGCTCCTGAAAGTCTGAAGTCCATGAAAATTTGAAATTTTTGAAATCTTGGAGTCAAGATCTTTCCATAGAATCTCTCATCAAAATGCTCAGTAATGGTAAATGAACATTATTCAATTCTTCTTGCAGTAAATTCAGAAGAAGACTGGGAACAAGGGATGTCATTGTTGATAACAAATGGATATTGACTAAAAGCAGACGATATCAGAAAAATGTACTTGTGTTTCATTGAACATATAAAACCATTGTGTGGACAGCCTTGAGAAGAATGGGAATTCCAGAACACCTCATTATGCTCACAAGGAACTTGGAGATGTATCAAGAGGCAGTTGTGTGAACATGGGAATACTGTATGATTTAAAACCAGGAAAGATGTGCATCAGGATTATATCCTCTCACTTTATTTGTTCAATCTATATACAGAGCAAGTCATCAGAGAGACTGAACTGGAGGAAGGCTTAATAACAACCTACTGTAAGCAGATGACACAACCTTGCTTGCTGAAAGTGAGGCGCAATTGAAGCATTTGCTGATGAACATGAAGGATTATAGTTTTCAATGTGGATTATAACTCAATGTAAAAAAGGCCCAAATACTCACAACTGGACCAATAGGAAGCATAATGATATATGGAGAAAAGGTTGGAGTTATTAAGGATTTTTTGGATCCACAACCATTGCTCAGAAGATGTATTGCATTAGGTAAATTTTGCTGCATGAGGTCTTGCTTTAAAAACAAGGATGTATTGCTTTTACAGAAGTCAAGCCACGGTACTCTCTATTGCATTTTTGCATGTGCAAGTTGGATATTGCATAAGGAAGACTGAGAATAATTGATTCATTTGAATTGTAGTATTGGAGAAGCATACGGAAAATACCATGGACTGCTAAAAATATAAACTGATCTGTATTGGAAGAAATTAGACCAAAGCTTCCTCTTACATATTTTGAACATATTGTCAGGAGAGACCAGGCCTTGTAGAAGGACATCATGATTGGTAAAATGAAAGGGGACAAAAAAGAGGAAAGGCACTGGACAAGATTGATTGACAAAATGGCCGTGCCAATGGGCCTGGGCATAGGAACAATTGTGAGGATGACACAAGACGGTGCAATGTTTCATTCTGCTGGACATAGAGGTTGAAGTCAACTTAAAGGCACCTCACAACAGCAACAACAACAACGACAACAACAATTCAATTCTTCTGATTTTCTCCTGGCAGAGGAGGAGGCAGCTGTCATGGAATGAATTTGTCACACGTTACTTATCTTTTTAAAATTTCTTGACTCTCTTTCTTAGTCTGTTGTGCTAGGTGAGTTAAGACCAATTGTTAGGTCCTGTATGACTGGGTGGACAGTTTTTGTTAGGGGTATTTCATACAATTGATATAACATTTCAAATAAGAGTCATGTGAAGTCTCGACACAATTCAACTGGACATCTGAGATGTAGTCAATTACTATGATCCTTTTAGCCACACTTCATTTTATTATGTCTTATAATTCTAGACTCTGTCTCTCACTATCACACCATTTTGAAGGGCATCCTCTGTTATAGGACTAAGGTGGTATTTATCTTCTGACTTTACAAAGGGCGCTACTTAAAGCAACCATTTTTATTTCATTGGGGTATGGTTGGCTAAAAGAAAAAGCCTACACCTCTGTCAAGTCATTCCTCTGACATAGAGAGAAGGCCCTGTTTCCACCAGAAGAGCACATTACCAATTTCTATTTGAAGTGGTGGAGGCTGAGACCAGAGACTTGAGACCAGAGCTAGTGTCATGGGGACTATGAGAAGTAGCACCAAGAATATCAGACTGTCAGAGAGGCAGACTGGTTTCCTGGAGGTAAAGGCCAAGGGATGAGGTAGAGGCCATGTGGATTGAGGAGAACTGTTGCTGTGGACCAATGACTGTGACCTTACTGTTTTCCCAGCCTGACTTGCAGTACTAGCTTCTCTAATAAGCCACTATGATTGTGAGTATTGTCATGAGTCCTGTGCACCAGTGCTACAAATTATCGAACCCGGCCTAGAAGTAGAGTGACATGGGAGGAATGATTGACGTCAAAGTGGGTAAAGAAGGATGGAGAGTGGAGGTATTTTTGACCACTCCTTCTTGGCGAAAAGGAAAGCAGAGGAGGTCAGAAATGGTCTCCCTTACCATTGACGACAACATCCAAAAAGTCGCATTCACATCGTTGGGACTTGATTGATGTTGGCTGTTACTTGAGAGCTCATGTGAGGCTTGTCAACAGAAGCAATTGCATGTGGTCAGCATGGTGGTCTCAGGGGAGGTGCAGGGTAGCTGCAATATTTGCACGGCAAATGAATTTCTCTAGAGCCAACTCCCAAGAACTTTGGGTAAAAAATTGACAATCTTAGGTGGCCTAGTCTCAGAAGTTTAATTGGCCTAGGGAGAAATCACCATCTCACTCAGATTCAAAGAGAGGGATCATAGAACCCGATCTTAGATGTCAGTATTGATTCAAATTTATGGGAGACCTTAGGTCAGAGCAGAATTCTACCATAGGGTTTCTTTGGCTGTAATCTTCACTGGAGCAGATTCCCATGTCTTTTCTCCCACAGATCAGCTGCTGAGTTTGAATCACCAATCTTTCAGTTAGCAGCTAAAAACTTTAATTGCACCACCTGAACTCCATAGATGGGAATGTTATCAATTAGCCTGGGAATTATGGGCTAAACCCTCCAGAACTAAGGCAGTCTTTAAAATGTAAGATACATTTCTTATTGCAGTCTATGTAAGATTCTTAATCCTGTATTTGAGTTTTGATCTTGAATGTCATAGAGTAAGTTTTACTTGTCCTGTTTCTTGAACAGGGCTAATGTCCAAGTATAAGTCATAAGGGAAATATATAGATGAGTTGACTGTTATTATTCAAGTGATGTGGACAAGGCAGGATAGGGTAAAAGGCATTAATTAAGAGCATGGACTTGGGCGTTAAAAGCTCCATGTCTTATCTCTACTACATTGAGGAACATCTATGCTATCTTGAGCAAGCCACTTAATTGTTATGTCTGTGTATGCTTATCCATAAAATAAAAATTAATAGTATTTATTCATAAAATTATTGAGTATCATGTACAAAGTTGAAGTATAAAATTATGTACAAAAACTAATTAATGATCTCTAGAGACACAGTGGTTAAGGCACTGAACCATTAACACAAAGAGCAGTAGTTTGAACCTGGTGTAAAGTTTTACAGACTCGGTGATCTGCAGGAGAGTTCTATCTTGGTCTATGGAGATTCTGTGAATTAGAACCCACTCTACCATGATGGGTTTAGTTTATAGCAGGATTATGCCTAGGAATCGCTTATTGTAGTATCTGGTACATGATTAGGAATCAATTATTTTAGCTATCATTATTGGTGGTGATAATAATATTTTGGCAACATGGGGTAAGTGAACAGATGCATGAACCACTGATTCAGACTAAAATAGTAAACAAAAGGAACAGATATAATAGTCATTATGAATTATGCTCCCAAGGTTGATAAATTCTGTGTTCAGGGAAGGGAAATCTTTGGTAGTGTCAAGTGACAACTAGGATCTCAGTTTCTATTGGCAGATAGGAAGGGCCCAAATTGTAGACAGAGTTCCTGGGTTGTGAAAATGGCTAATATATCCAGCTACCAATCCAAAGTTTAAAGGTTTAAATACACCTTTAGGTGTCTTAGAAGAAAGGACTGGTGGTTCACTTCCAAAATATCAGCCACGGAAAACCTTAAGGCACACAGTTGTACTTTGACAAACACAGATGTGTCATAGGTCAGAGGACACTGGGTGGCAAGTGACTTTTAACCTATGGACAGAACACAGGGGCAGGAGTTAGTCACATTTCATTGGAACATGAGATCATGTCACAAGAGGTCTGTCTCTTAGGTCACGCATCTCTGAGCATTACAAACAGTTAAATGTTCAACTATGAGTTCAAAGCCTTGCAGTTCAAAGCCACTCAGAGGCCCCTTACAAGACCGACCTAATGATCTGCCTTGAAAACTCTATCAACTCAACAGCTATAGTTAGTGGGTTTTCTTCATTTCTTTGTTGATTAAGGATAGGTAGGTTCCTGGGTGGCACAGATGGTTTGCTCTTGGCTACTAAACAAAGGGCAGAGGTTCAAATTCATTTTGCATGTCTTAAAAGAAAGACCAGGCCATCTACTTCTGTTAAATGCCAGCCCAGAAAACTCTACTCCAAGAAGTTCTGCCCTGAAGCACATGGCCTAAAGCACATGGGGTTGTCATGAATGAGAATCCACTCAATACCAATTTTGCTTTATGACCAGGCTGGATGCAATTATATTATTATAATCGACAGGTACAGTTAGAGAAGAAAGTGGAAACCAGAGCACCAGTGTCCCCGGGAAGGAGAAGAGCTATGCCATAGGAAGCACGAGATTTCAGGTCTACCTAGCAGCAAAAATCACTCAGTGAACAGCACAGGGCTCCTTAAAGGTACCGAACATGACTAGTCTCAATATGATTTTCTGAGAGGAACCTGTTGGCCATCGTTGTGAAGATGTGTCAATAGACCGGGCCATAATGAACTGAGGAAGACAAAGACTCCAGAAACCCTCATTGGTAGAGGGTCAGAGATTTAATTGCTTATGACATTTGATTGATTATAATTCGACTTATTTACAGGTTATAATGTTTCTTTGAACCAAAAGTATATTTATATGTAATGTGAAGTGTGCACATATGTGCATGCATTAATGTGCATGTACTTGTCGTGTACCATATTAGAACCCGTGATGAATTTAATTTAACGCATTCTAGTCTTGAGGAAATGTGATTGATTAGGGTACATTCTCATTTTTCTGTCACTGTTAGGTGCTGTTCTTCTAACATGGCATCTATTCACGTTTGGTAAACAGCTTTGTGTTTCTGTGTTCAATTCAGTAACATAGAACTTAATGACTGCCATTGGTTGTCTCTGGTGCAGTTGGAAATTTAAAGTCTTAGGACAAAATTAACAATACAGTTTTTATACTTTGTATATAAAATATTGGTGGAACAAATTCATTTCACAATTGTTTAACATTCAAAAAATTGAGTAATGTTTTGAGTCTCTTTCATTGTTTAAACATTTTTGGCACATCTTTGTATTTTGTATATTATTTTCTAAAAATTAAAACAAATTTTGTTTATTACTTTATTTACTTATTTTATCCCCAAACGTCAAGTTTTCTGGTATGCAGCCTGTTGTGAAGTAGATTAGCAGAGCAAGCAGAAGAAATTCATATTATACACTGAATAATAGCATTATGGCCAGTAGAGGGCACCAAGGAATTGTCACAAGTCAGGTCTTGGCAAGATTAAAATATTGGCGTTTTAATGGCAAAAACCTTTTGGTAAAGAATCTATACTCAAATAATTTCATGATATAAATTTGCTGAAAGCGTCATGTTTACATCACTGGGTGATAAACTTGAGTCTCAGTCAATATACAAAGCCCCAAATCAAATGCCCTGCTGACTCAAAGAAACCAAGAGAGGAGAGCCACTCTATTGGAGTTCCAAAGCTACTCTCTTTACACAGGTCGACCAAGACATTTTTCTCAGGTGGATCTGCTGGTGGGTTCAAATGACTCACCTATCAAATTGCAGGTGAGCACTAACCACAATGCTAATAGGGCTCTTCTTTTCAAACAATGCAACACTGAATACACACCACCACCACCACCACCACCACCACCACCACCCCACAGCCCACACAATCCCACTGTCATCAAGTGGTTCTTTTTGCCAGTTGCCTGTCCAGTAGGATCTCATTCAGAGCAATCTTACTTGGGGTTCTGAGATGATAAATCTTTCCCCGATGTCAATCTCCAGCAGAGAGACTGGTGGCTTTGAACTGCTGACTTTGAGGTTACTAGCACAATGCCTAACTACCAGGGTTTCTTATTGAAACACCAAACTCACTGCTATCGAGGAAGTTTTGACTCATTGTGACCCCACAGGAGAGGGTAGAACTGTCCCTCAGAGTTACCAGGACTGTAGCTGTTCTTTATGGGAACAGAAGTCTTCTCTCTTTTGTCGCAGAGTAGCTGGTGAGCTTCTGGTTGACCTAAAGGTTAGCTTATTGTTGACCTTATGGTTGTTAGCAGTGTAACCTACGACATCACCAGAGTTCCTTGGGCCCCTTATAGACATGCCTTCACTACATATTTTTAATTAAGAGTAGATCTTATTTGTATTGAAGTAGAAATTATGGAATCTTGGCACACTTTGGAAAAAAATATTGTGTTCAATTTGAAGATAAAAAGTATGGTTTCTGGCTTATAAAATTTTATATACAGCCAAGCCAATAGGCTGGAAATGCCATTCTTGTCTCGTGTGACAGCCCTTGGACTTGCACTTGGTCACATTGCTTCCATCCTTGCCTCTTATTAAGCCTTTGGATATCTATTGTGCTTGAGGAAGGACAAGGGCTCAATAGAAACTGCTCACTTGTGCCAGACCGAAGATGCTCCTCTGTGTACAGTCTCTTGGCGCCTTTGTTTTCACATCTTTTAAATGTGGGATGTGAAGCTCTCCAATGCCTTTTCTAGTTAAAACAAAAAATGAAATATGGTATTTGCTCACTCTCTGGGAATACTTCTAACAGGAGAATTTAGAGCATCCTATCAACCACTAGAGGATTTCCACACTCAAATCAGAACTTGATTTTAAAAGTTTCGAGACACTACGTGTCTGCTTACGTGACATTATTTATCACATTCGTACCCTTTGGATATCAGATTTGGTTATCAACTATTCCCTCCACCCCTTTTCTTTCTTTTCCTGTTTTAGAAAAAGTCTATCATGGAACTTGTTTACTGTCCTGGTTGAGGTCAATTATATAAATTTGACTTTTAAAAATAATTTCACTATCATAGGCAGTTTTATCAATTTCTATCTGTTTTCATGACCAATTTCCTTCAAATTTTAACTCATTCTATTTCTTTTATAATCAAGGGGTTCTCCAAGTACCATTTTGAACATTTTGCTATTTAACTCATGTGGCCATCTGGTGAGTGAGAATATTTTTTACCAATGGAGAAACAGAAGTTCCAAGAGTCTATAATATTTTTCCAAGATTTTTTGGCTAGCACATTTTGGAATGGAGATTTAATTCTAGGTTGTATGATTTTGTGTCTAGTATTCTTTTTGGTCTATTAGAGTATGCATCAATTTAAATCCAAAAATGTTACTTAGAATAAGTAATTTTAAAAGTGGAATTACTCATAAATATATTTAAAAAATCACAATATGTTAGAGATGGAAAGACTGATATCTAGCAAATTCATATTTGCAGAACACTTGTGACATTGCCTCTCATCTCCTCATGTGACCCTTTGTTAACTTTATGAAGCCAGTCTCTATCAATAGCAAAAAATATGGCCACTTTCAACATTGAGTTTCAATTTTTATGATTTCCAGTGACTATGTTCAAAATCTCAGGCCAGATCTTGATCGTATGTCCACTTCTTGTTGGGAACAGATAGTATTTCTGGTTGAAAATCTAATTGAAGTCACATGAAGTGGTTAGGGAAAATTCTCTAAAATATTTCCAAAGGGAAACTTTTTGCAGAAGAATAGACAAAGAAAATGATTTTTGAGCATGAGATTTTCTTCCCAATTTCAAACCAAAAGATGAGCTTTAGGGAATAATTGGGAACAAAAGGATTCTTGTATCTGATAGTTTCAAAGGACTTACATCCTTAAGATATAAACTTCATGTATCTGACTCTTTTATTAGAGGCTAGTTTTTGACTAAAGGGCAAGTGTGGGAAAGGTTCAAGTGCTATTAATGATTTCAGAACTATCCTGTGAGGTACGTTTTGGTTGCCAAAGGAAGTGCAACATAAAATGCATCATAAAAGCCACAGCATGCAAAAATTGTTCTTTATCTTCTCTTTTATTTTTCTTGATAGGGTTCACCCTCCAATCAGCTTCTTCATCTGGGATTCATACTGTGTGTTGACACTTTGTCCAGGCCAGTTAGAATGAAGGATTACAGTGTTTTCTAGGGGGTAGCAAAGAGTGGACATGGCCTGAAGGCACTCTGAAAGACAAATGAGGCATTTCTCAGGATTCTCACTTAGATGTACACTTAAATATTTTCAGTTAACAATGTACGTATAAATTGGTGCACCATGGTCATATATTTTAGAGCTGTTATAATGAGTTAAATGTAATGTAAAGTTCATTCTTTTAAGAAGAGGCTTTTATTGATGTCTACAAATTAGCCATGTCTTGTTATTCTATCTATTAGCATTTGTAAAGCTCAATGTAGTCATATGTGAAAAACAAGCAACAAACAAACAAAACCCTCCACAAACCTCTAAAGAAAACTAAACCCATTGCTCTGGAGTTAATTATTATTATTTTTTGGCATCACTGCCTCTGGTGGTCATGGGCGCTACCCAGTGCCCCTCCTAAGAGCCACCGCTGGATTTGAACCACCAAGTCCGCGGACCGTAGTCCCGCACTCAACCACTTACGCCACCGGGGCTCAGCCCCTGGAGTTAATTTTGGTTCATGCCCATCCCACATACATCAGAGTAAACTTGTGCTTCATGCAACAAATGTAACCCTGTGTTTGACACAATGAGTGTATGTATGGATTGCGATAAGGGTTGTATGAGCCCCCAATTAAAAAAGAGAAACAAGCAAAAAAGAAAAGAAAATGATTATGATAATATATGAACAAATGTGTCTGACACAATGCATGGTTGTATGGATTGTGATAAGAGCTGTGAGAGCCCCTAATATAATGATTAAAAAAAAGATTTTCTCTCAGTGGCTGATTTTTTCCAGAAACGCTCAGATCTTTCTTCTGAGGCATCTCTAGGTGGAGTAGACGAGCAAACATTGGTGAGAAATATCATGCCAACTTGAGGATATTAAGAGTGTAGGGTGGAGCCTCGTCTACCAATTAGGTCACAGCGTGAAGATGCCTCCATGTGGACACAGCTTTCTCATGAGGATTCTGGGAACTTCTCACTTTCGCTTTGCCTTTGCTTGCCTCTTGAGAAGCCTTGGGGAGATGTGCTCAGCCCTGCAAGAATCTCTCACCTTCTGCTTCACTTTCCTGTGGAGGAGCCACATGTTCATTGGGTTCAATACTCTCTATGTTGCTGGAAGATGGTCTTCAGAAACGAAGGATGTCATAGGGACAACATGGAGGTGGATGAGAAGCGATAAGCTCATTGAAAAAAGTATAATTATTGCATAATAGTTTATTTAAGCATAAATGTGTTGCTATTGTTAGGTACCATCAAGTTGGTCTGTCCACAGGAAACACTGCCCAGTCCTGTGCCTTCTTACAATTGTCCGTATGCTTGAGCCCATTGTTGGACCCATTGTGTGGATCAATCTCATTGAGGACCTTCCTCTTTTCCATGATCCCTCTACTTGACCAAATATAACGTCCTTCTCCAGGGGCAGTTCTCTCTTGACAACATAGCTGAAATATGTAAGATGATTTCTCAGCCTCCTTTGCTCTAAGGAGAACTCTGACTGTATTTTTTCCAAAATAGATTGGTTTGTCCTTTTGAAAGTGCATGGTACTTTCAATAGGGACGCCTGATGATACAGTGGCTGCTCATTGGGCTTTGAACTGCAAAGTTGACAGGTCAAAACCACCAGCTGCTACAGGACTTTCTACTCTCGTAAAGAGGTTGTAATCTTGGAAACTCAGAGGGCAGTTCTATCCTGTCCCATAGGCTTACTGTGAGTTGAAATCAACTCAAAAGCAGTGAGTTTGCTATTTTCAATATTCTTCTCCAGAACCACAATGTAAATGCATTGCTTCTTCTTCAGTCTTTCTTATCTGATGTCCAACTTTTGCATGCATATGAGGCAATGGACCATACTATGGCTTGGGTCAGGTGGTCCTGAGTCTCAAAGTAGCATCTTTGCTTTTCAATACTCTAAAGAGGTCTTGTGAAGCAGATTTACCTAAGCAACTCATCTTTTGGTTTCCTGACTGATGTTTTTATGAGTACTGATTGTGGAGCCAACGGAATTCTTGAAAACTTCAAACTTCCCTCCATTTATCACGAAGTTACACATTTACCCAGTTGTAAGGAATTTGGCCTTCTTTACATTGAGTTATGATTTATAGTGAAAGCTTCAGTCTTTGATTTTTATCAAGTGTCACAGGCCCTTCTCACTTTCAGCAAGCAGGGTTGTGTCATCTGCATATTTCAGGTTGTTGTACAAGCCTTCCTCAAATCTGGATGCCACATTCTTTTTCATCTAATTCAGCTTCTGTGTTAGACAGGGTTCTTTAGAGAAACAAAACCAGGACACTCATAATTCTCTCTATATTTATATAGCTAGAAAGATATCTAATATAAGAAATAAACAGTTAATTAATCTATAAAGCAATACAAATGGCTCAATGCAACTCACTTGTGTAAGACAACTAGTACACTGGCAGTCCGAGTCTTGAGGGTTGCTGAGTAGTCCTCTGTAGAGCAAACAGCAAGGCAGATCATCAACAGTTGGTCTGATGACAGGTTCCAACAGTCCCTATCTCTTGGAGATGTATATTCCAGGAGTGTGGCAAAGCAGGGCTTTAAGGAACCTCAACTTGAAGCCAGAGAGTCCACAGATTAGGTGTCCCACAGGTAGTGTAGCTTGCAGATTGAGGCACAGGACAAACAAGGCAGCCGGCTGGTCTGAAGATCCTAGAGCAAAGAGAGCAAGGAGGGGCTCGCTGAGTCATTTATATCTCTGCCCTTCAATTGATCTCACATGTTCACTGGCCATGTTGTCATAACAAACCAATTTATCTTCTTTTGCCATGTTGGATAACAGAGCTATCTATCACAGCTTCCCTGATGATTGGCTCAGCATATAGTTTAAATAAGTATAATAAGCATATATGTACTTGTGTTTTAATACTTCTCTTTCTTCCTTATGGGACTATGGTGCATCAAAATGCTCTATTTAAGCCTTATCCTCAATACTCATGCCTTTCTTTTTCTGTGTTGACATGATGGCCCAGATCCGGATACTCATCTCTACTCTCCCAACTTGCTCAATGAGCAGTCCACGCTGTTGCTTGCTTCAATCCTTTCAGAATTCTGCTAGAATGCTTATGAAATTCTTTTTTTCTCCCTGCTTCTTTTTGTCTTAATTTCTCATTGCTAATACTCAACTCATGAAATGCAGGCTATTTTATTTTCCTGCCAACATTTCTTCAAGTGAATTTGAACAGTTATGTTTAAGATTGTGATTGTGATTCTATCATTAGTACCCTCTGCCCTTACCATTCAAGGAGTGATCCCAGACCAGGACATCAACAATAACTGGGCTTGTTATAAATGCACCATCCCTTTCTGGACCCCTGACCTACTGCTTCAGAAGTACGAAAACACTGCCTTTTGTTACTCTTCACACAGGATCTCTGGTGGTACACCAACTAAGTGCTCACTATGAACTAAATGGTTAGTGGTTTGAAGCCACCCAATGGTTCTGCAGAAGGAAGACCTGATGATTAGCTTCTTTAAAGATTATAGGTTGGAAAACCTGATGGAGCAGGTCTGCCATGTGTGGTCACTGTGAGATGAAATTGAGTAACATCTAACAACAACAATGCTAATCCTTTAACACACTCGATTAAAGTGACTTTTATTATCTTTCTCTGTGATCTCCTGAAAACTCAGGGAAAGAATTTACATTGCCTTGTTCACTACTAGATATCTCGATATCTAAGGCCCAGCATAATTCTTGACTCTAAGTAGGTGCTCGGTAAATATTTGTCTGATGACAAATGAATAGATAGCTGCTGAAGTGAGCATTGCTTACTTAGGTTGTTAAATAACCAATGTGTTCAGAAGGGCTCAGTGAAGGAGTAGCATTAATGGCGGCGACAAATGAGGTGTATAATTAACACCTCTACTCTTATTGTTCTTTCATGAATGAGATTTTCTGCCTAGTTGACCATGATTAATCAAGAGTAGAATTGGCCTATTTATCAGAAAAGGTGATTCTTACTATGTTCTTCCTTATCCTGGAATTGTGATATTTATGATTTGTTACTGAAATTATTAGGTAGCCGGCCCTTTTGTAATGCAAACCCTTATTTTCTTTCAATGTAAGAAAGGTTACCTTCTAGTTAAAAGTACGGATATGCCTGTCCTCAAATTTTATTTCTGGAATCTCTCTAATATCCTTTCTTCTGTATCCTTCCTTTATCTTGCTCCACTTCTTTACACATCCTCACTCATCTTTTTCTGGTTTACCTCCACACCTGCCTTACATTCAGGGATACTTTCAAACACTGCAATTTTTATCATGTATCCTTTTGGTTAAAAAAGCTTGAGTCATTTTCTGCTGCCTATAGTGTAAGATATAATCTTGCTAGCTTTGCATTTGAAAGTCTTTATGACCAGAGAAACCTTCACATCTGCTATTTTAATTCTTACTGTACACTTTGACAACATAGGACACTTTTCATTCTCTCTCTGAGCACAAGTTGTGTCTTCATATCTCTATGTCTTTGTTCACCCTGTTTAACTGAATATGCTACTTTCATTGTCATAGTGAATTTATGTCAGGGGTAAGTTCAAAATGAGATTGCATGTATTTCACTAACTATCTTTAAAAAATTCTCCTTCCTCTCCTGTATTTACCAGCAACACCACTGCCTATCACAACAAATCAATTGAGAATCACAGAAACCCTACATAGTAAATAATTTGTGTCAATTTGAAGTGTACAGATGAAGGCTAGCCTGTGAATGAGGTGACAGCCAGATGGTGCTTTCTTGTGGGCATGACCTCCTCATAAGGAAGGTCCTGGGAACATCCTCCTCTCTCTGTCTACCTTCACCTTCATGCAGGTGAGTCATGCTGAGCCCTGGGCCAACCATGGAGATGTGCTCACTACCATTGGATCCACAAGACTTTGCAGTCCCTGGCCTGTGATCTTTCTGCATTTTGCATCATTGAATGTGGCTGCAGGTGTCTGAAGAGGGACTTATGGACTAGTGTCAAACTTATGGACAGTGATATAATCTGGACTGGGCTGGGATATTAGCTCAAAATGTAATTTCTTCTTGATATAAAGCTCTCTCTTACACACATATATATGACTGTCCTTGAATTTGTTTATCTAGTCAACCCAGCCTAACACATCCTATAAGGCATAGTAGAATTAACTGTTCCTTAGGTTTCTAAGGCTATAACTCTTTACGAACTCAGAAAGCCTCTCTCTCCAGAGAAGTGGCTGGTGGGTTTGAACTGTTAACCTCATGATTAGTAGCCCACTATGCAACCATGCTGAATCTCAGTAATTTCCTGGTCATTTTTGCTATGAGGGGATCATCTCACTAGAAATATAACTATTTGATATGCTGATGTGTACTCAGGCCTTTAAAAATAAGATTAAAGTTGATAATTCTCTCCCCTAGGATGCCAGTTTCTCATATTTGGTGGCTGGCATCTTGCTGTGATGCTAGAAGCTGTCACTGGTATTTTGAAAACCAGCAGTGAATAAAGAATGAACATGTTTCAGTAGAGCTTCCAAATTAAGAACAGCCTGTGGAAGAAGGAAATACTGTTCACGTCTGAGATTTTATTCACTGAAAATCTTATGAATAATAGCAAAACTTTGTGAGATACTGAAAATCTCATGAATAGCAGCAGACCATTGTCAGAAACAGTGCCAGAAGATGGGATCTTCAGGTAGGAATGTACTCAAAACAACAAAAGTGAGTTGGTCATAATGTCATGGGTGGAATAAAATCTTCAAAGCCTTTATTTGTTGATGGGGCGCAATTCAAAGTCAGAAGAAACAGCTGTAAATATCTTAATTGGACTTTGGGATGTATGAAATATGAGTTTAGGAAAGTGAATAGTAGTCATAAATGAAACTGTACAAAGATGGATATCCCAGGTATTAAAGAGCTGAAATGAACTGGGTATTTTGAATCAGACAGTCATATTGTTTTCTATGCCAAGAATGATTAATTCAAGAAGAATAGTGTCACATTCATTGTTCAAAAGGACATTTCAAGATCTTTCTTCAAGAACAATTGCTCTCTATTATTGGATAATGCACCAACCAAAAAGCTAGTGATGAAGAAATTGAAGAATTTTACCAATGCCTTTAGTCGGAAATTGAGCAACTATGCAATAAAAATTCATGGTAATTATTGGCAATTGGAATGCAAAAGTTGAAAACAAAAAGGAAGAAGCAGTAGTTGAAAAATATAGCCTGGAAAATAAAAATGAAACTAGATATATCAAAAAATTTTGTCACACCAGGGCTGAGCCCTAGTGGTGTAGTGGTTGTGCGCGGGACTGCGGCCCACTGGGATGGAGATTCAATTCCAGCAGCAGCTCCACAGGAGCAAAGGCTGGGCCTCCTACTCCCACCACCAGAGGGCAGTGATGCCCACCCCAAAACAACAACAGCAACAGCAACAACAACAACAACAACAACAACAACAACAACAACAAGAAAGCATAAATGATGATGAGGGAGGTTGAGATTAACCACAGTGGATACTGTTACCACTTCTAAAACTCAAGAAGCAAGAGGAGAAGATTTTGTTTGTTTTGGAACTTTAAATCTCCATCAGTTGGCCTGGGGCAATTCCCCAGGGTAATTCCCTTTGTCCTAGGAACTAAACTCCAAACCAAGCAACAATGAAACCCTCTACTTCATAGAATTGAAATGCCCAGAGTAAAAGTGAAGTCCGGAGATTTAGTCTAGTGAAGGCAACTGAAGGTCTGGGAGCAATGTAAGCTATGTACATTTCCACAGGGGAAAGGCCAATGGCAATGACTTGAATGGGGTTCGACCTCACTCAGTTGCTCTCCAATGGAAGCTAGTATGCTTGTTCCAAAACGTCTGAGCTCAGATACCTGGGAAGTATCTATGATAAGACTTTTAACACAGAGGTTCACTTTAAATAGTGGCAGGGTTTTGAAAAGAACACTTATTGGAGTAAGACACAAAGGAATCTTATTAATATCCTTATAGCTAAATTTGCAGAATCTGGAGCAAGGTTTGAACTTAAAGAGGCAATTCTAATGGACAGGTAAAACCATTCGTTGGTTCTTCAACAACATGAACTGGGTTTTATTTTTACTTTTAGCATGGATATAAGTTGACTACTCTTTTCATTTATTCTTTGAATTCGATTGGCGATAAATTTAGTTGAAAATCTTGAGGAAGTAAAAATGAGATCCCCAACTATGTGCAGTGGAGTCAGTTCCGACTCACTGAGACCCTCTGAACAAGAGTGTCCTGTACCATCTTCACGATTGTTGTCAGGTCGGAGCCCGTGTGGCAGCCACTCTGTCAATCTATCTTATTGCAGGTAGTTTCATATAACTAAGCCAACTTACAGATCAACTGCTTTGGGGCCAGTTGCCAACTTCCCCCAATAAATAGAGTAGTGAAAGGATTGAAACCCTGTCATAGAGGACCAGGTTTATATTTAAGGAACTTCTTAGGGTTATTTTTCTCAGGAAGGACTATAACTGGTGGCCCTTTTCTGAATGCAGACAGGCATTCTAAAACAAGCCTTCTTCATTGTAGATATATTTTGGAGATGCTTATCATTATGATTTCTCTCAGCATTAGCATTGAGTTGGATATCTTCATATTCCATTTTGTATAGTATCCAGCATCATACATGAGATAACGTGTAACAGTATGTCGGATATTACCCTTTTGAGAGTTTATTTTCTCTATAAAATTTTCAACCCAATTTTACTTTTTTTTTTTTTTTTGACAGAAGGAACGCTGTCATTGATTTGGCTAGATAGGTGGTGTTCTAATACTCACAGGATGTCTACACCCTCCTAGATGTTGATTTCAATTCCCTAGTTGTTCTCCTGTCCGTGGTGCTGTCTGCTCACCACACCCTTCTCCCTGCCTCCTTCTTCCCATTAGACCTTCCGGGGCCATTGGTCCTGTTGCTTTCTCCCTGAGCTTCCCTTCCGTGTCTGTCCCATATACATAGGCAGACCTGCAATGTCCTAATCCTAACAGTAAGAAAACAGAAGGTTGCAAAAAAGAAAAGGAGAGAGGAAATTAAAAAACCTACATGAGTCCATATCCCCTGATCCTGGAGAATATCCTGAGACTGCCCTTCCTAGTCCGAAGTCCATTCTTGGATCTGCTTTACCCCAATTGCGGATCTGTTATGCTCCATTCCTGGTTTGTCCCACAGTGGGGGATTCAGTCCACACTGTTTTCCCACTGTGCTTGTCCCCATTCTTGTCCTCTGTCACTGTACACTCTAGTTAGGGGCCAATAAGTCTTGAGTTTTTGGTAGTTTCATAGTCCTCTCTGGGTCTTAGCAGCTCCGTGCGGGACATCATCCTCCTGGTTTGGTGTGTCTGTATTCTCTTTTTCCTTCTTGGTTGGCTTCCATAGGGGCATGGTAAGTCTGTTCCTTTTCTCCACCTGAAGGTCTAGTGTCATTCTCTGTGGCACACACTTCCAGGGTGGAGGTCAGACTGGCTCTGGTTGGGGCTAGCCTTGTAGTACAGTCTTTTCATGCAATCCTCCATGTGGTTATATTGCCCCCTTGGTTTGGTGTGCTACAGTGGGGTTTGTGGTGACATAACCAAAGTGTCTCTTCCTGGGAGGCTTAGTGCCCTATTCTTCCCATGTCATTATCTCAGTTTCTCCCCACCCCTGTTCTGTTCTCCTTCTTCCTTCCCCTTTCCTGTTCCTTTATGTTGAATTCACATCTACATTCTTGGTTTTGGCCTGACCTCCACCTGACTGCCTGGGCCTCCACACATGTATTGTGAGATATGTATCTTTTCTTTGGGGGGGCATCACTGCCCTCTGGTGGGAGTAGGAGGCCCAGCCTTGCTCCTGGAGAGCTGCTGCTGGATTTGAACCACCAACCCAATGGGCTGCAGTCCCTCACACAACCACTATGCCACTCGGGCTCATGCCTGTACCTTTTCTTTTATTCCTACTATGATGATTATACTTGCCTCAGGAGACTCATGTTATACTTGCCCATTTGTGAATGGCTGACATTGCTTAGAATAATTCCTTTCAACTCTTCCCAGGAAAGTATGTGTTTCATGTGATCACCCGTGCTTTTTAGTGCTCCATTGTATGTGAGTTAGTCCAAGTAGACTAGAGGAAAAAATTTCATAGACACACATATAGATATAAGGAAAGGGTTTATATACAAAAGGAATGTGACACTAAGAAGGCATCCCAATCCAGTTCAGTACAAAGTCATAAGTCTGATATTAACCCATATACCCGAAATCACTCTAGAAAGTCTCCTTCCAACTCAGGAAGTCATAGGTGAGTGGGTGCAGAATTCTGGTGCTGGCAGGGGTTTCCCCATGGCTCCTCACTTCCAGGGCTCAGGGTCCGTCAACAGCATGCCACTTCAGCTTCAGAGGTTTGGCTCCATCAGGGCAAAGCCATGTGGTCTCTCTGCCGGCTCCTCCAGCTTCTTGGACGCTGCCATCTTGTCTTTTCTGTGACTCATCGCCTCTGAGACAAACTCACAACAACTGGGGAAGATAGCTTCTCATCTTCACTAGGGAAACATCGCGAGATTTCCCAGAAGTCTCAGGAGAAAACCATGCCCACATAGAGGCCTCATTGGCTACTCAATGGCTATCTCCAGATTAACAGGCTAGACTCCACCCCTACATTTCAATCATAAAATTAACATAAGCACATGACTGCCACAGTATGTATGTACCAGTGTTTACTGATCTACTCATCTATCAGTGGAGATTTAGGTTGTTTCCAACTCTTTGTAATAAACATTGTGACGCATATGATTGTGTTTTATTTCTCATCTCTCCTGGATATGCCCAGTAGAGGGATGGCTGGGTCATAAAGCTGATTGATTTCCATTTTCTTTAAGTATTCCAGATCTCTTTCTACAGTGGCTGTACATAGCAACATGACCACTAACAGTGAGGAGAGTTCCTGTTTCACCACAGTCTCTCCAACATTTTTGCTTATTGACTTTCGGATTTTGGATTTCGGCCTAACCTCAAAGGTGTTAGATGGCATGACATGGTTATTTTAATTTACATTTGTCTTATGGCTAATGAATAGGAATGCATTTTCATGTGTTTATTTCTTTTCTGTTGTTTTCCCCACTTCCTCAGGGGGTTGTTTTCTTCTTTTTTGCAGGCCAAGAGGGTATTGTATATTTTAGCCATAACCGGTTTGTCTGATGTGTCATTACTGAAAATTCTCTCCCAGTCTGTGGGTTTCCTTGTTACCCTCTTGGTGAAGCCTTTTGAGGTACACAGGTATTTTATTCTTATTAAATCCCATTTGTCAATTTCGAATTCACCTGTGTGTTCACCCTTCACTGTTGCAGCAAGCCTATGTATTCCCTGGGCCAGGGATCTTAGGCTAGTTCTGATTCTTTCTTTGATGGTCCTGATGCTTGGGGTTTTGCTTCTATGTCTGTGATCCATCTTCAGTTTGTTCTTGTGCATGCGATGAGGTAAACATATCTTTTCATTTTTCTACATGTGGATATTCATTTTTTTCCAGCACCACTTGTTAAGAGGGCATTCATTCCCCCCTTGATACTTTTGGGGTCCTGATAGAAGAACAGTTGTCTATATGCTAATGGTTTTACTTCTTGGTTTTCTGTTCTTTCCCCCTGGACTGAGTATCTGTCATTATGCCATCACCACAGATTTGACCATTATGGCTGTGTAGTACATATTAAAGTCCGATAACGTGAGTTCTCTGACTTTATCTTTCTTCCTGAGGACTTCTCGGCTAATTCTGGGTTTCTTCCCTCTCCATATGAAACTGGTGGTCAGTTTTTCCAATTCTTTGAAGATTTCTTTGTTGATATTTGCATCAGAATAGCATTAAACTTATAAAATGCTTTGGGTAAGATTGATACCTTATGTTGAGCCTTCCAATCCATGAGCATGGGACGCTCTTCCATTTTTGGAGGTCTCATTTGATTTCCTGTGGTAGGGTCTTGTAGTTTGCCTTGTATAGGGCTTTAGGTTTTTTTTTTTTTTTGCTATTGTTAAATATACCCCTAGTTATATCAATTTGTTTTTGACTATTTGAAGGGTATTGCTTTCTTGATCTCCTTTTCCATGGTTCTGTTCGATGTATATAGCAAAGTTATCGACTTCCATTTTTGATCTTGTAGCCTCTCATTCTTCCACGTTCCTCTATTACTGTAAGTACTCCAATAATGAGCTTTTGGGTTTTTCAGTGTACAGAATCATATCATGTGCAAATAACAATAGTTTTACCTCTTCCTCTCCCAATTGGGTGCCTTTAGTGTCCTTCTGCTGTCTTATGTTGTTAGCTAGTACCTCCAGTCAGACATTGAATAGAATAGAAGTGGGGATAAGGGATAACTTTGTCTTGTACTCTTTTTCAGTGAGATTGTTTTTGTCTTTTCTCCATGAACTGTCATGTTGGCTGTTCACTTTTCATAGATAGCTTGTATTAGCTTGAGGAACTTACCTTCCATGTTTATCTTCGTGAGTGTCTTAATTAGGAATCGGTGTAGGATGTTGTCAAAAGATTTTTGTGTGTCTATGGATATTATCACGTGTTTCTTATACTTTTCCTTATTGATGTGGTGTAAAACATTGATGAATTTTCAGATGTTAAAACATTCCTGCATCCCTGGAATGAATCCTACCTAGTCATGGTGCATGATATGTTTTATATATTTTTGTATTCTATTGGCTAGTATATATATATATATATATATATATATATATATATATTCCACTGCACCACTGCCCTGGTGGGAGTAGGAAGCCCAGCCTTGCCTCTGGAGAGCTGCTGCTGAATTTGAACCATCAACGCTGTGGACCGCAGTCCCACACACAACCACTGCGCCACCAGGGCTCATCTTCTATTGGATGATATTTTGTTAAGGATTTTTACCCCTATGTTCATTAGAGAGACCTGTCTGTCATTCTCTAGACTTCTGGGACCTTTGCCTTTTTGGGTATCAAAGTTAGACTGGCTTTCTGCAATGAATTGGGGAGTTTGCCTCCTTTTTTATGCTCTCAATTACTTTGTGGAGGATTGGAGTCAACTCTTCCTTGAATGCTTGGTAGAATTCCCCTGTGAAGCCATCTGGTTCGAGGGCATTTTTTTTGGTTACTAACTTCTTGAAAACCCTATGTATTTCTTCTTTTTTATCTGGGTGGGGGGGCATCACTGCCCTCTGGTTGGAGTAGGAGGCCCAGCCTTGCTCCTGGAGAGCTGCTGCTGGATTTGAACCTCCAACTCAGTGAGCTGCAGCCCCGCACACAACCACTAGGCCACCGGGGCTCAGCCCCTATTTCTTCTTTCATTATGGGCCTGTTGAGGTTTTTGACCTCTGTCTGGAATCATCTAGAGAGAGGCCATTTTTCCATGTGTTTATCCATGCCTCTCATATTTTTTAACTCATTAGAATATAGTCTTTCATGTTACTTTGTGATTATTCTTTTAATCTCTTTTGTGATTTCCCCCTTTTCATCCCTCATCCTGGCTATTGATGTTTTCTCCTTCCTTTCCTTGGGTCGCTACACCAGCGGTCTGTCAATTCTATTGATCCTTTCATAGAACCAGCTTTTGCTGCATCAATCTTTTGTATCATTCTTTTGTCTTCCCATTGGTTTAACTCTGCCCTGATTTTTTTTTTGGGGGGGCATCACTGCTCTCCGGTGGTGGGAGTAGGAGGCCCAGCCCCACTGCTGGAATTGAACCTCTATCCCAGTGGGCGGCAGTCCCGCGCACAACCACTACGCCACTGGGGCTCAGCCCTCTGCCCTGATTTTTATGATTTATTTTCTTTTCCTGTTGAAGGGGTTGTTTTGTGGACTCTGTTATAATTTCTGGAGGTTTTGTGATAATGATCAGTCATAAGTCTCTCTTATTTTTTCATATATGCATTTAATGATATCAAGCTACCTCTGATAATTGCCTTTGCAGCATCCCATATGTTTTGATATATTGTATTCTCAGTCTCATTAGTTTCTAGAAACTTCCTAATGTCTTCTCTGATTTGGGCCTTGTGGCAGTCATGTGCTTATGTTAATTTTAAAATTGAAATGTAGGGGTGGAGTTTGGCCTGTTAATTAGGAGAAAGCCATTGAGTAGCTGATGAGGCCTCTGTGTGGGCATGGCTTTCACCTGAGACTCCTGGGAAATCTCGCGGTATATCCCTCGTGAAGATGAGACGCTATCTTCCCCAGTTGTTGGGAGTTAGTTTAAGAGATGATTAACCACAAGTAACACAGAATGGCGGCGGCTGGGAGGCTGGAGTAGCTGGTGGAGAGACCACAGGCTTAGCCCTAATGAAGACAGACCTCTGAAGCTGGAGTGGCATGCTGTTGATGGACCTGAGCTCTGGAAGTGAGGAGCCATCCAGCGCCAGAATTCTGCACCCACTGACCTGTGACTTCCTGAGTCGGAAGCAGACTTTATAGACTGACTTTGGGCATGTGGGTTAATATTGGACTTCTGACTTTGCACTGGATTGGATTGGGATGCCTTCGTAGGGTCATATTTCTTTTGTATATAAACCCTTTCCTTATACCTATATGCGTGTTTCTGAAATTTGTTCCTCTAGTCTATCTGGACTAACACAGGCCTGTACCCATTCATGTCACAGAAGATCCTTGTTTATCCTTCAATTGTTTGCCCTTGCTTTTTTAGTCATCTTTTTATCTCCAGCTTTATGGGGTGGTGATCTGGGAAAGATGTCTGAATAATCTGTATGTCTTTGTACTTACTCAGGCTTGGCTTGTGTCCCAGTATGTGGTCTATTCTCAAAAATGAGCCATGTGTACTTGAGAAGAATATGATTTTTAAAAATTTGCATGGAAAGCTCTATAAATGTCTAATTGTGGTCCAGTTGCCTAATTGTATTGTTTAGCTCTATAGTCTCCTTTCTGAGATTTTCTCCCGGTGATCTATCTTTCTGTTATAGCAATGTACTACAGTCATTGACTATGATTGTTGAGTCTGTGACTTCTTTTTTCATCCTTTTAATAGTATATTTACAAACTTTGCCACTCCATTGTTAGGCGAGTAAGCATTCAATATGTTAACTGGTTCTGGCTCACTGATCCTTTGAGCATCAGAGAGTGCCTGTCCTTGTCTCTTTTAATGGTTTGAACCTTTATGTCAAGTTTGTCAGAGATTAGGATTTCTACCTCTGCTCTTTTTTAAGTTGCTGTTTGCGTGGTAGACTTTCTGCCAGCTTTTTATTCTTAGTTTGTTTTTGTCTGTGAGCTTAAGGTGCATCTCTTGCAGGTGGCAGATTGTTGGGTTATGTTTTCTGAGCCAGACCTCAAGCCTTTTTCTTCTAATGTATCAATTGGAATTCAGAGCTCTTATCATGATCTGGGGATTCATTGCTGTCATATTTTGTCCTGCATTTTGGGTGTGAAGACTTCATGCCCTCTCTTGTGGACGTCATCTCCTCTATCATTGCATCCTTATTCTGTGTTGCTTCCCTCAATTCCAAGCAGTCCTCTGAAGATTTCTTTTGGTGGCAGATCTGAGTTTGATTCTTGTATAGATATCATTAATTCTATGTCTGAGTTTTGTCTATTTTTTTGGTTGTTGTTGTTGGAGTGATGAGGTCTGTTGATGTTTCCTTGACTCCTTTGTCGAGGTAGATGCCATGTTTTTGGGAGACCAGGGGCCCCTGATGTCTTTCTCTGTGTAACTGATAAGGATATTTTCAGGGAGCTGCTTGTGACCTACTATAGATGTGGGTCAGACTTCCATGTAATCAGAGTTCCTCAGTGGCTCAGTGGTTGTGATACGTACATTTATTGAGACACCATGGCTAATGAACACATGTGAGATTAATTGAAGGAGGAGGAGATAAATGTCTTGGCTAGCCTGGCCTTTCTTGTCTCTTTCTCTTTGATAACTGGATCAGTGTGTGGCTGCCTTGCTTGTTCTCTGTCAATTTGCAAGCTGCACTACCTGTGGGACAACTAATCTATGGACTATGTCACTGTAGTTTGAGGTTCCTTCAAGACCTGCTTCACTATGCTACTCATCGCTTTAGCTGGGGACTGCCAGACCCTGCTATTTGGCTGACTGTTGGTGACCTGCCTTGCTGTTTGCTACCTGCAGCTAAATAACCTGAATTGCTGTACAGTTGTCCTCAAGACTTGAAGGACTGTCAGTGTATTAGTTAACTCATGGAAGTGAGTTACAGTACTGCTTTATAGATTAATTATCAGTTTATTTATTATGTTATCTATCTATCGATATAGATATATAAAAAATTGTGTCCTGTTTTTTTTTTCTCTCTAGAGAATCCTGTCTAACCTAGTGTCCAACAGTGATGAGCAGTGTCAGTGACTGGAGTGGTGCTGGAGCCTTGTAGGTATGTTCCTGGGCTGCTTTGAACTATTCTGTCAGGCCATGCTTAGCAGCCTTTTTTTCTTGTTTAATCATATATATGTGTGTGTGTGTGTATATATGTGTGTGTGTGTGTGTGTGTGTGTATAAAGATTCCTAAAAGAAAGCAAAGGCAGAAGGCAAAGGTGGGGGAGGCCTCACTGCAATGGGAGGGGTGCTGATAGAGGGCTCCAGAGCCAGGTTATGTGGGGGGAATGTATGCTCTTCAGGTCAAAGATACACTCCCCCCTCTCCCCTGCAGGCCTGGGAGTGGGGTGGGATTCCCTCAGTCACAGGTCACCCAACCTGCTACCGGTAGACTGCAGATCAGTTCCCAGAGTCCTGGGTGAATGGAAGGAAAGGCCTGAACTTCGTGGTGAATTGCTGCTGTGTCAGGAGAGGGGAACCATGGGAGAAGGAAACCATTCTCCAAGTGGAGCTCTGTGAGTGGGCAGGTGCAGCAGGGGGTCCTGTCACAGTTCTGTGTGTGTCTTGGTGGGGCAACCAAGCAACTCCTGTGTGGAGACAAGACCTGGGGGTGAGGTGGGGCAATTGGTGACTGTGGCTGCAGCAGCTGCAGTGGAGGTGATGGCACATGAGGGTCGCTCAGCTAGATGAGCCACGATGTCCCAAGGATTAGATATCATATATCAGGGGCACCAGTCCAGGACATATGTGTGTGTTTTTTTTGGGGGGAGTGTTTTCCTAGGGGCTTCTTTAACCCACCAAAATCCTTCCACTAGTCCATCTGGGTACCAGACCTGCTGTGCATGAAAGAACTCTCAGTATGTGTTGTTTACCTGGGTGCCATCTGGACCTGATCTCTGCTTGTTGTTATGGTTTCCTTGTGCCCCTTTCTTCATATTGGATTAAATTGTGACCATGTGGACTCATACACGTGTTTTTTGAGTAGGGTACCTTCAAGTGGATAATATATTTTGTTTTGTGTGTCACTCTGATTTTCTGCTAAAAGGTGATCTTTTAGGGCAAGTTTTGACTCAAGGTTTAATGAACATCTCAGGGAAGTATTTCCAGAGAGGTAGTCTATGGTGTCAGAAGGTCCAAGTAATCTGAAATTTTTTAAGAATTTGAATTTTGCTTTCCATTTTTCTCCCATTCTAGCCAGGATTGTCTATTGTACCTCAGATGATAGTACATTTCTAAGTGGACTATACTAGCCATTCAATCAATGATATTTATCTTTTCCAAACTTTCTTTTGCTCCCTTTCTGCAGTCGAGGATATTGTTTTTGGCTTTATGTGGAGGTCTCTGTAATTGGAAAGGAAAATTAGGTCTTAATCATTCATTAGTGAGAAACTGACTAATAAGAATTAATTGTGTAAAGTTGTCAGAGAAACACTTGCATGCTGCTTCAAAGACTTTATAGCATCAGGCAGCACTATTTATGTTAGGACTGGTTTTACTGCTCAATCTAAACCACCTCCCCTCCCATTTAATTGGAAAAAGAATGGTGGATAGTTTAACTTAAAGCCTCACCTTTGTAATGTAACTGTTTCATACCTTTTTACATCTTTATGCAAAATTTTCTGTTATATTGTCCAGTTGTTCTTCTGTGCCAAACTTTTTAACCGGGCTTGCTTGCTTGATGAAGCAATGGGTGAATTGAATTATTCATTTGACAAACTTCATTGAGTAACTAATCACAAACTGTAAACTCTTGTGATCACTGGCCTGCTAGTTAGTAGACTGCTTAAAAGATTCAAGTTTCCTCAGACATCCGTGTCCAACATCTTTCCTTTGGATGTCCTCATAAGTTAGCTTTCCTAACACCGTCCCCTAATGTAACCTGGAAAAACATAATAGGTCATATGACCTTGTAGTTTTTGTCCACATATATAATTTTCTCCATTTACTATTTTCTGCATCACCGTCATTATATATATACATATATTTCAAGATTTATATGTGCAAAATGCTCTCCAATGCCTTCTTTCTCCCTCACCTGTCCTTATGTGAAGGCAGCAATGACAATTCTCTCTAAAATGTGACTTTTTTCCCAAAGAGAAAATAAAGATAATTATCTTTCTACAGATCTGTTCTTAAGATATAGGTATGCTAATTTTTATCTAGGTTATCTTCCCTCAGTGACTAGTACAACGAAAACTCATGACAGAGGGTTCCCAAATCACCCAGCATCCTTCTTTGCCAATGTCTTCCATACCTACTGAGAGGTGCCCAGACTCCATGTTATAGCATCATTACATAAGGACACAGAAGAAGATAACAGTCTTGCTCCCATTCAAATTTGAGAAGAGGTCTCCAGCTTGCCCCCAAACCCTAAAACAACAATAAAAAATAGCTTCTGAAAGATTATCTATACCTTTCTTTTGACTCTAATTCTGGAATGATTTGTGACTAATAAATAGTCTTTGAAAAGACTTTCACCAAATACAAACGAGTCAATCTTTTGTTAGATGCATTGATTAATACCATATCAACACCCCTCTTTCCTGATATAAGTTGATCTTAATCATTTTTCCCAAGGTCAAGGGAATGTGTCTCCTGGCCCTCATTTTGATTCTGGACCTTGAAATCTGTGGATCCTTCAATAAAATTTCCAATTCATGGTGTATCAATGTGGATCAGAGTAGAACTATGCATCATAAAGTTTTCAATTGTAATATTGTGGAGTAAATCAGCAGGCCTTTCTTCTCAGGTGCCTCTGGGTATACTCAAATCTCTGACTTCGTGGTTAGCAGCTGAAAATGCTAGTCATGACTTCCAAGAAAATTTCCCATGCAGTGTTTTCATTATGTGTGTACTTTAAGTTCTCAAACACTCTTGGCCAGCTTTTGACTTGACCTCAGGCTTCTGAGGATCCCATTTTAGCACTGCCTTGGCATTGAATGTGCAATAATTTTTTATTGAATGTATCAACTGTTTTGAATATTGTTGGACTTAGCCTTTCTGTCTCATATGACAAAATGTCACTAGGGATCTCTACTTGCTGAAGTGACTCACATATCAACACATGTCTAGATACCTTTCAGAAATAGCATGATGATTTTCTATTTTCATTTCTAATATTGTGCTTTTCACATGGTGGCCCTTCAAAACGGCACACCACCTGATCCTGTAGTCATATGCAATGCTTGCCATTTTCTCAACACTTTAACTTTACAAATTACCTATAATTTTAGTTCCATTGTAGTTGCATGTTTTCTGTAGCAAACTTTTCTGATTCTCTCACCATTTTTGCAAATACTGTGCACACAGCAGAACTAAAATTTTTCTTGTGTAAAATTTTTTGTGTGTAAACTGTAAGTCAATACAACAAACACACATTGGTAAATCAAGGAAAAATTAATGGCTGAAATAAAATGCTTTGTGTGTGTAGTCAGCACAGCTGCTGGACTTGCTCTGAAACTTATTTTATACATAATTAACAGAATTTGCAAACTAAAATACCTGACACTGTGTAATCCTATCCATATCACTGCTATCAATTAGGCTAAATGATCAGAATCTACACAGTAACTGAATTATGAAAAATAACTCTTTTACAAAGAATATAATCTGCCCTTACTTCACAGACGTCATAGCTTTCTAGGTAATGGAAGCCATTGACATTCCACCCCTGGGACTTACTTTTAGCCTGTGAATATTTAGCCTAGAAAAACTGACCACATCAAAATGTATTCTCATTTCGCTTAGGTTTTAATTTCAATGGGAAGTAGTGGTCAATATCAGCTAGCAATATTGATTAAATAAGTAAACACACAGCAGACTTACAGCTAAACAGGTTTGATTTCTAATAGGAAATATATGCCGATTCTTCTTTACTCAAGGAAAACAAAGATAGCTATGAGAGAAATTAATTTAATCAAGTAAATTGGAAAAGAGTGAAAATGATTAAGTAAGACTTAGTTATGCATCTGGGTTTTTTGCTTTTTATTTACTTTGACTTTTAATATCTTAAATCTCACAAGCGACAAGAATTTCCAATGGTGATATGTGGAAGATGATGAGAAACATGATTTCTTCATAAAATATCTAGCTATTATAATAGGCATAATAAATACTGGCTTTTTTTGCATATGCACAATCTCTGCAAAATCATCTGGAATATAAATATCAACATCCTTGTATATAGATGGCCATCGAAAGAAAAACTATTTTGATAACCTAGCCAAAGATTTTGCTGTCTATTGAAACTTTGTGAAAGCTATTTACTTTCATTAATATGTGGGTGGATAGGCTAAGGGGATAAGTGAGAGTTGGGAGGTAGACCAGCCTCAGAAGAGGGATAAATCTGTTCTCAGTGTGTACCTTGTATTCTAGTCCTAGTCATCACCTGTTTAATTCCTCTGGAATTTATCGATTTTTGTGGGGACATGTTTACTCAGGCTATGGTGTTAGTCAAGGAGCCCCAATTAAGCACTGGTCTACTTTTTGAAAGTTCAGTAACTTGATCCCATGGCTGTTCTGCAGGAGAAAGGTGTGGCAATCCCCTTCAGGAAAGATTTACAACCTTGAGGACCCTATGGATCAGTTCTACTCTACCTGTTGTGTCACCATGAGTCATCAGGTTTGGTTGTAATGTATTCGTTTAGCAGTTTACCCTGTTGGACTTTCTGGGGTTTGAGAATTTTAATGAAAGCAGCATTAACATGTTGATTGCAAGACCAGTGTATGAAGCTATTTTATCTACTTCAGCTTCTGAATTCATCTTTAATCATTGTGTGAAAGTTATTTAACCTTTTGATGCCAGAGGAGGCACCAGAAGAATTTAATAGTAATTGGTTTATTTTCAATCTAGAGGGGAACAGTGTCCAAAGCGTTCTATAGCTCCAGCTAGTTCATCAGGACAGATGTGTTTATTGGCACATTGAATCCCCTTAATGTGTAAGAAATCTTCACCAAGATCCTTCTCTATAGTGTAAGGTGAGAGAGCAGAAGGACTACACTGCTTTTTCCTTCTTGCTAGACATTCATGGCAGTCTTTGGTCCGCCTCCAAAATGCAGATCCACAACATGGAAAGAACTTGAGTCTGGATAATTTTGTGAAGCAGAGTCATTTACTTATGCTGGGCTGTCTCCTCCTTCTTCATTATCATGGGCGACAGACATGAATTGTATCTTGTTTGAGTTATTATAGCTGAGAATCAATATTTTATAGAGTAACCTAGAATGAATCCTTGTCACATAGGGTTTTAATTTATGCTGCATGAGAAGTCCTCCCCACCCTTTTCCCCCTATGCAGAAGCATTTCCCAACATTTTTTAGAATAAATGTGGGCATGGTGGATTGTAGGGACAAAGCAGTTTAGTTTTCTCAGCCAAAGATGATAGTATATTTACATTTTCTCTTTCAGGGACTTAACTCTATTCACATCAACAGGCATTTATTGGGTGTCTACTATATGCAAAATACTGTAGACATCCTTGAGATACAGGTATGAGACAAAAACTGTTCCTGTCTTCAAGAAGCTCACAGTCTATGAGGGTAGACAGCACAAATATATGCACAAATATTATAGGATAGGATGCTTAGATAATAGGATACACATGAGTTTCTATGTGAGCATAGAGTTGGGAGAGAAAATTCCTAGAAAGACAGGAAGGGAAAGAGAATTCCAGGAGGCCTTTATAGAAGAGATAGCATTCTAGCTACAGGTTGAAGGATTCATGAGAAAAGGACAGGAAGCCATGGGTCAGGTTTCCCAAGCACTGGGCACATGTGAGCTGGAATTAGAAAACACAGGTACTATTCAGACTTTCCTGGAATATGAGGTGAATGAGAAAAAGTGTTGAGACAAAATCTGGAAACGTAGTGAATATACCTTGAATGCTATTGTTGGTTTTACTAGTTGTCATCAAATTAATTGTATTAATGGAGAAACAGTAGAGGTTTTTGAAATCTGTGATGAGGAATCAATGGTATGTATTAGAATAGTGATTGTCAAACTTTACTGTGCACCAAAATCTCTTAGAGGACTTGTTAAATCAGAGATTGGTGGGCCCTTGTCTAATAACTTTTGACGCAGTAGATCTGAAGGGATGTGCGTTTCTTAGATTCCATTTTGAGCAAGCTCCTTGGTAATGCAGACACTGTGGTTCTGAAATCACCACTTTAACCAACACTGTTTCAGAAAGATAATATCTGGAAGGTTTGTGGAGCTAGAGTCATCAGAAAATCAGAAGCATGATCTATCTTTTTGTGTGTGTGTGTGGCATCACTGCCCTGGTGGGAGTAGGAAGTCCAGCCTTGCTCCTGGAGAGCTGCTGCTGGATTTGAATCATCAGCCCTGTGGGCCACAGACCCGCACACAACCATTACGCTATCAGGGCTCAGCCATGATCTATCTTATAAAAGTATTTAGTCCAGATAAAAAGATCAAATTGTCAGAGAAGAATGGAGCAGATTTAAACCCCCCCTCCCCCACAAACCAATCTACATAGAGGCAAATGGACAAGGGTTTAGGATTATCTGAATGTGGGAGACAAAAGTCATAGAGAATCACGCTTGTTTAATGAGAACGATGAAAAAGATAATAATTATGCTATCTGAGAGTGAGAATCTAGGTGAAGGACAAGACTTGAGAATGGGGAAATAATCATCTGGTTGGTTCAGAAAGGCTGTGTTTGAGGCACTGAAGAATATTAGTAGGTAGATGGTCATTACATATATTGATGAATCTGGAGTTTGAGAAACAGATCAGAACTAAAGCCACACATTTAAGATCCCTAGGAATGGAGGTAATTGTTGAAATAGAAGGAATGGGATGGTATATGGAAATAGAGAAGGTGAGATCTGAGAGGGAAAATGCCTGGATCATAAAAATTACTAAAGAGTGTGAAGTTCAGGAGGTAGTCAAAGAACCGCATTAGCAAAATTGCCCTGAAGGCATGGGTTTATATAAGAAAAGTATGGTTTGCTGTATTCAGAGATGAGCGAAGATGAAGTAGACAAGGGCAGAGAAAGAACCGCAGGATCTGTTGAGTGGGAAGCTACCCCTAGTCTGTGGATATCAATTTGAGAGACACTTGGAAGATCAATTATGAAGGGAATTCTCAAATCACAAATGATAGAAAAGTCAGGGTAGTTAAAAACTGGAGGCAGAATTAGCAAATTCATGGCTGGGAAAATTTGGCAGGTAGGGAGCTTGGAGGCATGAAGTAGAAAATAGGTGTTTGGTGGGGTAGCCAGACTAGATGAAGCTTCTTTTGGAGTCTAAGAGACTTGCACGGATTAATAGTTGAGATGACAGAGGTTGGAGGGGAGAATAAAAAGGAGAGGAAGAGAGGAAAGGGGAGGGGAAAGAGAAACAGAAGAAAGAGGTGAAGGAGAAGTAGAAGAAGAAAAGGGAGGAGGAGAAAGCAGAGAAGAAGTGAGCAAGATTGGAGTAAAGGAGAAAAGGGAATAAATAGAGGGATAAGAGGTTCTTCTTCAAGAGTAGTGGTAGAGAATACATGAAAGCTCTGTATTGTACAGGAGGCACACTCCTGTCTTCTGTATATACAAAGAAATGGGGTGATTTATGGAGGCAAGAGATGAGGAATGGATGTGAATAAGAGATGAGAAACGTGGATTTAAAACAGGCCTTTACTTAGCATGACGTATTATAAGAATTTACAAACTTCCAGTATTTTCTGCCATCATGCTGGACCTCATAAGATGAGTTCCTTTATATGACTAGAGCAGTTTCTCTTCATTATGGGTGGCAGAGTTATGCCACATACTGTGTGGTGTTGGGTTCCACCTGCAGCCTCTGGGCCCCAAAGTCCAGTCTGGCACGGATGTCCCAGGAATTCCAGGAGAAGGATATGATATTCATTTTGCAACAGGTGAATTTTGCTGTAAAGATAGGTTTTCAACATTGTACTGTTTTCCATGTGTACATAACCAGATTTTTTCCAGTGAACTTCTTCGGATAAAACATTCCACCATTTAATCACTGTCCTCTGTGAAGCTTCTTAAAAATGTTCCCATGTTTAACATATACATTCATCTTAACTCTGCTTAGACTGTGGGAAGCTTGGTCAGGACAATTTCTAGAATGGGAGGAAAGCCAACCAGTCTGCCAGGTTGAACATTCATACCACACTGACTAATGTAAACTTAGGTTCTCATTTGCTTATGATATTCGTAGTACAAGACTTGAAAAAGTGCCAGCACATTCATTTCAGAGTCTTTTTAAAGAACTTTAGGTGTTAATTTAATCACGGTCTGATAAAGAGTAGAGAATGGCCTATGAATTCACAGCACTCCAGGAAATGATGTCAACTCAGGTCTACAAGTAACTCATGACAGGAAGCGACGTTCTCTTTATTCTTTGTGAAGTCATGCAATTCTCACCAGGATTTGAATGCATATGGGATCAAATCTGATGGTCCACGAGGACAAGTTACCAGGTAAGTCACTTATAATAAGAAACTTTGCAAATAATGATTTTTGGCATTCTTGAATCACAGCAAAAACTGAAGTATCTGAAAAATATAAATAGCATCTACTATTTTACCTTATTATCTCAGTGAAAATTCAATTTGCATTATAAAGTTTATTTGAAATTACATAGCACAAATAAAACCAGAGGTAGAAAACAGAACACTAAACCAACAAGCCTCAAACAAACACAACGAAGCAAACAAAAATCAAGATGACATATACTTACAACCTCTCCTGAACCAACTATGCTAAAAAATAATAAGTTGTACCCACACATGTAACCGTTCATGAGGCTGTTAAAAGTCTTTCCTTTTGGCTTTTCACATTTAGGTATGTTCTCGGCACCTAATCAGCCTTTTAAAGGCCCGTTTAAAGTCTTCATTAAAACTCGTGTAGAGCAGAGGATTGATCAGAGAATTAACATACCCAAGCCAGGTCAAGAAGTCAGCCACTTCAGAGGACACGGTGTAGATGCTCAGACCTACAATCAATTCTTTGATAAAAAATGGAAGCCAAGACAAAATAAAAGCACCCAAAATTAGGCCCAGGATGCGTGCTGCTTTCCGTTCTCGGGTGCTAGAGATTTGCTGGCGTTCTCCTGGGTGATCGAGATCGTTGTCAAAGGGAGGGATCCTGATGGATGTGTGGATCTTCTCAAACTCCGTAGTTGGGTCTGAGGTGGAGAAGTCAGACACACAGAAAGTTTGGGTAAGTTTACAACTAGCAAAAGAATTTTGGCTGTCCGTGCTTCTGTTGCTTAAGTGCCGGCTTGACCCTCTTTTTTGGTAGAGGCTCTTGGCTGCATGATAAATCCTGTAGTAGAGGATCAGTATCAAGGTCAAAGGGATATAAAAGGCCCCCAGGGTGGAGTAGATGGTGTAGATGACGTGGTCGTGCTGGATGGTGCACTGACTGGGAGGGGGGCTGAGTCGGCGGTGGCTCCTCCAGAACAGGGGGGGCATGGAGATGAAGACGGAGATGGTCCAGACAATGAGGATCATCAGGCCAGCCCTTTTGGCAGTCCTCTTCCTGGCATATTCAATAGCATTGGTGATGGCCCAGTACCGGTCCAGGGCAATGACACAGAGATGAAGGATGGAGCAGGTGCAGCAGGTCATGTCCACACTCAGCCACACCTCGCAGATGAAGTACCCAAGCTTCCAGCTGTCCATGACAATGTACATGATGCTCAGAGGCATGACAAGAATTGCCACCAGGAGGTCTGTCACAGCCAGAGAGCAGATCAGGTAGTTGGCGGGCTGGTGGAGCTTCTTGGTGGTGCTGATGGCCAAGATAACGGCTGCATTCAACAACATTGTCAAGGTGGTGATTATCACCAGCGTCATGGAAATAAGCATCTTCTCGGTGATGGTCTTCGGTGTGACAGCCACATCGGCTTCTGGGGTACAGTTAGTGATGTTCATTTTCTCCTTTTTAAATTTACACTGTAGGCAAGCTGTTGGCTGTTTTTCTTCAGTTGAAAACGACTTAGCTTTAAATGTCTCGCATTCTAGGGGGCCAGTATTTCTTCAACGTTGTGGTCTCTCGTGTTCCATTTTCTTCAAGGTCAGGGAAGGGCCACAGGATTTCTTTTCAATGAAGAGTTCCTGGAAAATATTAGGTAATTGGTTAATGAGTCATAATACTATGTTTCCTTAGAAAACTGTAATATTGGGTTCTTCATGAATCATGTGTACATTCTGCATATATAGATTTCCTCTTTGCAATTGTAGTTTATCTTCATTTCTAAAGTTTTCCTTAAGAAAGTCTTTTCATAAGTGAAGTTCCTAAATTTTTTGTGAAGACCACACTTTAAGTTATTAATTTTGCCACCTGAATCTCTTACTGACATTTATTCTGCAACTCAAATCAAACCAAATTCACTGCTATCGAGTTGACTCTTACTCACAACAACGCTATGGGACAGGGTAAAACGGGCTTAAATGACTCTTATGAGTTTGCAGGACTAACTCTCTCTGTTAGTCCGGGTAAACTAGAGAAACAAATCCATAGACACACATATGGATATAAGGGAAAGGTTTATACGCAAGAGGAATGCAACATTGAGAAAGCATCCCAGCCCAGTCCAGCCAAAAGTCGTAAGTCCGTTATTAGCCCCTATGCCTGATACCAGTCTATAAAGTCTCCTTCCGACTCACGAAGTCACAGGTCAGTGAGTGCAGAGTCCTGCCGTTGGCAGGGGTCTCCCAGGGGTCCTCACTTCCAGGACTCAGGGTCCATCGACAGCTTCCAGTGGTGGTAGAAGCAACTCAGTGCTGGCAGGGGTCTCCACGTAGCTTCTCCAGCTTCAGAGGTCTGGTTCCATTAGGGTAAGGTCATGTGGCTTCTCCTCCGGCTCCTTCAGCTCCTTGGACGCTGCCATCTTGTCTTGTCTGTAGTTCGTCTTTCCGAGACTGACTCCCAACAACTGGGGAGATGGCTTCTCATCTCCAGGGGGGAAATATCGCGAGATTTCCCTGAAGTCTCAGGAGAAAGCCAGGCCCACACAGAGGCCTCATCGGCTACTCAATGGCAATCTCCAGATTAACAGGCCAGCCTCCACCCTTACATTTCAATCATGAACTTAACATAAGCACATGACCGCCACACTCTATGAGAGGAGATAGCCTTGTCTTTCTTGGAGCGGCTAGTGGTTTCGAACTGCTGACTTTTGATTAGTAGCTCAGTGCATAAGCACTATGCCACCAAAGTTCTATATTTATTCTTACACATTTATATTCAAAACAATATAATTTTATATTAATAGTCTATTCATACCATGGCAACTTAAAAATTGTGGCTATGACCTTAAGGGAAAATTTGTATTGTTTATAATAAGCAATCTTCACACCAGAGTTTAGACTATCACAGCAAATATTCTGCCCCCAAAGTCGATTAGTGCCACAATGGAATTGTGCAACTTGGCTCAATTATTTCCTGACATTTTACAGATGCTCCCTCCCCCCATGTGGATTTCTTTGGAGAAAATAGAGAAAAAATAGTGTTGTTTTGATGCTTATTGCAAATTACTCTCAGAGTAATATAATAAATTGACTGTGAAACAGCATCCTCACCAAGTACAACAATCTATACATTAGAAAAGGTGTTTAACTTAGCATTATGTGTCTCTATTGCTTGAAAAACTGTGATTATGCTTGTCATTCATTGAGATAGCCAGTTGACATTTATTAAGTGATAGCTGTAAGGATTTAAAGAAAGGCACAATCAAATATCAATGTATATTTATGAGAACTAGACAATCCAAATCTCCCTGGGAACGTTCATAGCTAATGGCTGCTGGATACAATGCCAATCAAATCTTATGATTGGATTCCATGGGATTACATCCACGAAGGCTTAGTAGAAAAGTGGGTGTTTCAGCAGTTTAAAGAAAGTGTGCAGGTTGATGTGGATTAGTTTTAAAATACTATTTTCAATAACATAATAATTTTCAGAAAGGATGGGGAGGGGCAAGTGCAATACTGAGCGAGGTCTCTGGGTGGCATAGTGGCTGGGAACGAGGATCCGGAATGGAAATCTTCACCTTGCTGGTGAGATAGTTCTGGATTTCATTTTTTTTTTTAGCATGTGAGCAGAGGACCCCTTATTATATATTGGGATAAGCACTGGGCTGTTAAGCACAAAACCAGTAGGTTGAAGCCACCAGTTGATCCCTGGGAGAAAGGTGAGGCTCTCTATTCCTGTAAAGATTTACAGTCTTAGACACCCAGAGGGGCAGCGCTACTTTTTTCTACAGGAAGACTGTGAGGTCACAATGGACTCCAAGGCAGGGAGTTTTGTTGCTGCTGAGCAAAGGGAGGGATATCATTTATGCCCCAGATAAAGAAAAACTTCAAAGCAACTGGTATTTTCACTGAAGACCACACGTGGGGCAATTGTTTTAAAATAGACTCTATTTTTTTTTTTTGCAGCTAAATGGCGAATTTTATGCCACTCGACTTCCAGGGTGCTTTTGTGGTGTGTGTCTGAGGCCGGACCTACATTTGGTTGTCTCTGGAATCTCTCGGGAGCCCTGTTGGTGTAGTGGTTATGCGCTGGTAACCACTAGCTCCCTCCCACGAGAAAGACTCGAATTTCTTTCTTTCTTTTTGTGGGCTTCACTGCCTCTGGTGGTCGTGGGTGCTACCCAGTGCCGCTCCTGAGAGCCGCCACTGGATTTGAACCGCCAAGCCCACAGGCTGCAGTTCCACACTCAACCCCTTACGCCACCGGGGCTCAGCCTGAAAGACTCGAATTTCTAACAGTTACAGTCTCAGAAACTCACAGGAGGAGTTCTACTGTCTTCTAGGGTTGCTGTAAATTGGTATTGACGTGAAGGCTGCGTGTTTAGAGGGAATCTCTAAGGAGCCCAGGTCATGTATACGTTAAGTAGTTGGCTGCGAGCCGCGAGATCGATGGGTTGACTCTACCCAGTTACTCTGCCTGAGGAAGACCTAAGGATCTGCTGTGGAACACATAAAGCTTAGAAAAATGCCTCTAAGACAGCTCTGTTCTGTCACGTAGGTTTGCTTTTAGTCTAACGTCAACTTAAGTCTATTTGATGACACCTAACACAAGAGAGAGTCCTGGAAGGTGCAAATGTTTAATTAAAAGACAAACAAACACAACCTCAAAGTCACTGCCCTTAGTTTGAAGCCAACTCAGAACCCCCCTATGGCACATCAGAGCATCCTTAAAGGATAGATCAGAAGATATGCTTCCAAAATACCCGGCATCGAGACCTCTATGGAGCACAGTTCTACCCTGATCCATATGGCATTTATAGAATTCATAATCAACTTAGTGGCAACGGGTTTTTCACTAAGGGGGACACAGCAGAACCGATTCAAAAGAGAATCGATGGAAGTAGAGGAAACCAGGAGAGGCTTTTCTTTTCCAAGGCCACATGAAGAAGTGTACAGTGTAAATACTGCTGATAAGCCAAGGGTGACGGGTCCTTGACCACGGGGCTGGGCAATATAAATGGCATTGCTGACCTTGACAAGAGTAGTCTGGTGAAGGAGTGGAGATGAAAGAGTGAATGTACTGGATTCAGGGAAGAATAAGAGAGAAAATGATGAGTGAAAGAGAATAAAATACCAAGCCACTTTGCTGTAAAAGGGACCATAGAAATAGGTAGCAGCTGTAGAGGAGATGTGGGAGTAATTGGGTGAGATGAATTTTTTAAACCGTATTATTTACTTGGGTTATGTGCATCTTTTGCTATACTTAATATCCTTTAGAGAGGGAGAGGGAGCATTTTAGGAGAGAGTGAAATGTAAAATTGAAGAAGGAAGGCTGTAGCGGAAAAGGCTGGGAGTCAGTCACAGAGACCCAGGCACACCAGAGGGAGCAGCCTGCACAAGAAAGGGAATCACATGAGGGACCACACTCAGGAAATGATTCAATTCAGATTGTCTTGGGTCTCTTTTACCTTCTTAAGAAAATGGTTCTATAATAAGCCACTGTTAACTCTTTAGGAAGTGATATATTTCAAAATATATTTGTGCTGGTTAACTAGCACAAAGGAACCTCTCAAGTCTCTTTAGCTTTTCAACAGCAAACAAAGTGGACCTATAATGGCACTGAATTCAAAACACATCTTCCAGAACCAATCCAAATGCCTACAGCAACATACCACTCTTCTTTATAGTTCCCCAGAATAGAGAATCAACTGCAATAGTCATAGCTAAAATGGGGACATCGTATCAAGGGCTAAAGAAGGAATTTCTTGAAGGTTTATAATGCTCAGGTTCTGCTTTAAATATGATACAGAAAGTACGAATGTAAATTAAGGTCACATTTATTTTTTCTTACAGTGTCCTTTTCACTTAGCTCTAATAGGAATCAATCATGCTATTATTGATCAAAATCAGTTTAAGTGGCTTTTTATTAAAATTTTCAACCAGAGAGAATCATTCTAAACTAAAATTGGTCAGGACATGCTATCCCCATGTGGCGTCATGTACTTGATGTCAATTTCATGATTGGAGGGTAGGGGTGGAGTCTAGCCTGTCAATCTGGAGATAGCCAATGAGACCTCTGTGTGAGCATGGTTTTTTTCTGAGAATTCTGGGAAGGCTTGTGGTATTTTCCAATTGGAGTAGAGAGACTTGACTGAGTATCTGGGTTGAGGAACTAATGATAAAATGAGATGACAGCATGCTGATTGATTCTGATTCCTGGAGAATGGAGAAGCTGGAGGAGAAGCTTGTCCTGATAGAGTCCAACCTCTGGGGCTGGAGAAGGCAGGTGGAGACTCCTGCCAGTGCTGAGATGCTTGAAAGGTCAAGGGGAGACCCCTGCAAGTGCTGAGATGCTTCTACTGCCACCAGATACACAAAACTCTGCACCGACTGGCCTGTGATTGTCCTGGTGTCATTGCATGTGCTTTGTAAATTCAAAGGAGACTTTATAGACCGGTATCGGACATATGGGCTAATATCGAACTGGACTGGGTTGGGATGGTTTCTCAATGTTCCATTCCTTTTGGTATAAACCTTTCCCTTATATTCATATGCATGTCTATGAATTTGTTTCTCTAGTCTACCCGGACTAAACTCACCCCATCTCCCGAGTTTCCCCAGGTCCTCTGATTTATACCATTCCAGTGAGGAACAGTTATTGGGAAGGAGGGAGGGAAATGCAAAGGAAGGAAAGGAGGAAGAGAGGGAGAAATGGAAAGAAGGAGAAAGCATAAAGGGGAAAATAGAGGAAACTAAGCGTGTGAAGAAAAACTACATTGATTCAAACATCCTTATAAAGTATCAGGCAACTCAATTTCAGGAAAAAAGTGAGTTACACATTTGGGCTACTTCTAAAGTCAATCAGAGTACCTGAGAGTGACATGCACCACGAACAGATGAAAGCTGTCACTTACCGTTTTAAAATGAGTTAAAATATTATGAGAAAATAAGGACAGAGGAAAAAGAAGGAGGAGTATAAAAATGAAAAGTTCTCCCCCCCCACAAATAATTCACTTAAGATGATAGTACTGCAACTACAGCTCAGGTAGAGGGGCGTGTCTGGTCAGAGCACATAGGAGCAAGTGAGGAGGAAAAGAGAGAAAATGGAACATAGCTTGGTCCACCAAACCTGAGGACATGACATCCCTCACTGACCCATAGAACTACAAGGGACAACACTGGAGGCACAGTGTGAGCAATGTATCCATTCTGACCCCAGTACACCTAAACTAAATGCTAAGGGTGTGCAACAGGGCATCAAGGGGAGCTAAACAATGAAGTCCCTGGGGAGTAACAAAAATAGACTTTAGGGCCAGGGCATGGCACCCCATCAAACTTGGCCAGAAAACACTCCTAAAGGTCAACAAACAGACTTGGAACTATTTAAAGGCTTTTCTTTTTGTTGTTGTTTGTTTTTCTTCCCTTTTGCTCTGTCTTGTTTTTGTGCTTATTACTGTCTTTGCATGCCTATCTAGATAAGATAAGTGGGATAAATAATTTGGAGGAGAAAATGAGACTGACAGTTCGAGAGGGATGTGGGAGAGGGAGAGCTGGGGGAAAGGATGGGGAGGGGGTGTCAACCAACCAAGGCACAAGAGAACAAAAAATCATCTAAAATTGATGGCAAGGAGGGCATAGGATGCCTGTTGGGGCTTGATCAAGGGCAATAAAACCCACATGAAGACCAAACATGATAGCCTGACAAGAGGAAATGAAAAGGAAATAGAGGAAAGAACCAGGAAGCAAAGGGCATTTATAGAGGTCTAAATACAGGCATGCATATATGTAAATATATTTATATTTAATGATAGGAAAATAGATCTATGTACATATATTTATAGGCTTAGTATTAAGGTAGCAAATGTACAATGGACCTCTACTTAAGTACGCCCTCAACACAAGAACACTTCATTCTAATAACCTGGCATTCCATGATGCTTACCTTCCTGATATGATCGCTGAAGACAAAATGTGTGCATAAGCAAATGTGGTGAAGAAAGCTGATGATGCCAGTCTATCAAAAGATATAGCACCTGGGGTCTTGAAGACTTGAAGATAACCAGCATCCCTCTAGTTGAGAAGCAATAAAACTCACATGGAAGAAGTACACTAGCCTGTGTGATCATTAGATGTTGATCGGATCAGTTATCAGGCATCAAAGAGACAGAACAAAAAATCATATCAATGTTAATGAAGGGGAGTGTAGAATGGAGACCCCAAACCAATCTGTAGACAATTGGACATCCCCTTACAGAAGGGTCACAAGGAAGAGCTGAGTCAGTCAGGGTGTAGGGTGTATGTTTCATCGGTGCTAAAACATACAACTTTCCTCTTGTTCTTTAATGCTCCCCCTCCACCACTATCATAATCTCAATTCTACCTTACATGCAGAGCCTGTACACTGGGACAGATAAGAACTGGAACCACAGGGAATACAGGATAGCTAAACCCTTCAGGACCAATAATGAAAGCAGTGATGTCAGGAGGGTAAGGTGATGGAGGGAGAAAGAGGGAACTAATCACAATGATCTACATATAACCCCCTTCCAGGGAGATGGACAGCAGAAAAGTTTAAGACATAAAAAATAATAATTTACAAATTATCAAGAGTTCATGAGGGAGGGTAGATGGGGAGAGAGTGTGTGTTAGTCCGGGTAGGCTAGAGGAACAAATTTCATAGACACACATATAGATATAGGCAAAAGGTTTATATACAAGAAGAACAGGACATTGAGCCCAGTCCAGTTCAAAGTCATAAGTCTGATATTAACCCATATCCCCGAAATCAGTCTATAAAGTCTCCTTCCAACTCATGAAGTCACAGGTCAGTGGGTGCAGAATCCCAGCGCTGGCAGGGGTCTCCACATGGCTCCTTGCATCCAGGGCTCAGGGTCCATCAACAGCAGAAGCAATTCGTTGCTGGCAGAGGTCTCCATGTGGCTGCCCCAGCTTCAGAGGTATGGCTCCATCAGGGCAAAGCTGTGTGGTCTCTCCGTCACCTCCTCCAGCTTCTTGGATGCTGCCATCTTGTCTTGTCTGTGATTCATCATCTCTGAGACTAATTCCCAACAACAGGAAAGGTAGCTTCTCATCTTCACGAGGGAAATATATTGAGATTTCCCAGAAGTCCCAGGAGAAAGCTATGCCCACATAGAGGCCTCATTGGCTATTCAATGGCTATCTTCAGATTAACAGGCCAGACTCCATCCCTATATTTCAATCATAAAATTAACATAAGCACATGACTGCCACAGAGGGGAAAAAAAGAGGAACTGACATCCAGGGCTCAAATAGAAAGAAAATGTTTTGGAAATGATGATGGCAACATATGTACAAATGTAATTGGTGCAATGCATGTGTGGATGTACGCATGGATTGTGATAAGAGCTGTATGAGCTCCCAATAAAGTGATAAAAAGTAATAAAAAGTGATAAAAATTTTAAAATTATAAAAAATTAAATTGATCATAAGTGAAGAAGTAAAGCAGACATAAAAATGCAATGCAGGAATTGCTATTTTAGAAAATAAACTTGTGATTATTTTAAAAAGTTATTGAAAAGGTATAAAATATTAAAACCTGCAAGCAAAAGGAAAACAACCATTGTGGTTATGAATGTAACTTGGGTGATGTGATTTTAAGGAAAATCCAAGCTAGGAGAGTTGCTTCTATGAGAGATGAGAGAAATGACTGTGATCCCAATGGCATCTGGGTGTCTGGCTACGTTCTATTTCTTGAACTATGTACTAATTGCCTTACATTATTTTACTAAACCATAAATTGTTATTAGAAAGGAACTAGAAAAGGTACCCTCTACTATTATTTCATGTATTAGTTCGTATGCTGCATTTCACATTCTAGGCTTAGCAGCTACGAATTTAACGATGCAGGATCTTGGACCTTTGGGAAACATCAAGAGCCAACTCCCCCCATAGGGAACAACTTCTCCAAACACACATATATGCATTCTCAATGAAAGCTTCAATTTTAGCAGATTATCTGGTCCATTTTATTTGAAGAACTTTCAGTAATTTACCATTGATTTTTTTCCCCCACATATTGTTTACAGAACTTCCACATTCCTTATTTTGTTCTGATTTGTTTAGATTGCAATTCATGTATTGATTTCAATGGAATTCCTGAGTTGGCAATGGTTGATGTGTGGGGCTAAGTGAATGGTTGGTGGTTAAGGGTACCTTGAAGAAAGACTTCACAGAGATGAGCTTAGTGGAAACCATACAGAGCTTAGTTTTATTCTGACACACCGGCTTGTCATGAGTTGGGGTTGGCTCAAGAGCAATTTGAACAACAATTTCTTCATCTTTCTTTGTCCTCATATGACTGAATTTTCTCTTTTCTATTTTTAAAATTAAATTTGCTTGCTCAACATTCAGAAAGATTGCTCTCTGTCTCCGCAGGAAAAAAATGATGGTACATATGATGTTTCCCAATTTGATCTTCAGTGAAAGCAACAAAAATACACAAAGGTAATGCTACAATGTGGGCTTCTTTGTTCTCTTTCTGCCCTTTATTTAAGCTGTGATTGGCATGTAACATGGTTATTGCATTCATAGTAATAAGAAAACATTATCATTGTAACAATTCAAGCAAAACAGACAACGAGTTTTACAAGATATTTATATATCCTGGAAACAAGTCTTTTGTCAGAACTATGCTTTGTGAACATTTTCTTCCACTTTGTGCCTCGCCTTTATGTTTCTTCATGGTGATGAGCAGAATATTTTAATATTGTTGAAGGTTAATTGATCTATCTTTTCCTTTATGGCAATGTTTTCTTTGTCCAGACAAAAATTTTTTTTCCTACTCAAGGTCACAGTTATCCTTGTATGCTTTCTTCTAGAAAATTAATAGTTTTTTTAGCTTTTATATTTATGATCTATTTTGAATACATATTTTTGCATTTGATGTGAGGAAGATGTTGAGATTTAATTATTGTTCCCCATCTGCACATCTAGCTATTTCAGCATCCTTTGTTGAAAATATTTTCTTTCCCATTGAAATGCTTTATTGTCTTTGCCGACGTCAACTGTGTGTAGGTTAGTCTAATTTTATACCCTCTCTTCTGTTCCGATGCTTTCTCGTTGTATCAACATCAAAGTGTATTTTCCAGTGTTGTTAGTTGTTTTGGAGTGAGAGCATCCCCAGGTAGTGAATTTTTCAGACCCTAAGATCCACCTGATCATAAGACACACACAGGTTTTAGAGCAGGAAAGCAAGAACAAATATCCTGAACCAAATAGTACCAGTATACTAAAATGTTCTGAGACACCACACCTTCTGACCAGAAGATGCACCCTTGCTTCCCCCCCCCCGCCCATTTTTTTGGGGAAAAAGTGCATCTTATGGCCTAAACAATATGGTACAAACATTGTTCGGCTTTGCACCATCCTCACCATCTTTACTATAATTGAGCTAATTGTGGCAGCCACCATGCCAGTGCATCTCATTGAGGACTTTTTGCTTTGTCTTACTGACCCTCTGCTTTCCCAGAGACTGATACCTTCAGATGACATAGACAGAGCACACGAGACAAAGTCTCACCATTGTCAGTTTTAAGGAGGATTCTTAGTATACTTTGTCCAAGAAAGATTTGTTAGTTCTTCTGGCAGTTCACAGTGTATTCAATATTTCTTGTAGCATCATACTTCAAAAGCATCATTTCTTCAGTTTTTCTCATTCATTGGCCATATTTCCCATGCATATGAAGTGATTAAAATACTGTGCTTGGCTCAAGTGCATCTTGCCCCTCAATATTATATCTTGGCTTTGAAACACTTTAAAAAGTGTTTTGCAGTAGACTTGCTCAATGCAATATGTTATTTCATTTCTTGACTTCAGCTTTCCTGGGTACTGATAGTAAATCCAAGTAAAATGAAATCTTGGACAACTTCTAATATATTTTTTTCAATTATCATGATGTCAAAGAGCCCAGCAGCTTCCGAGGAGGAAGATGTAGCTGTCTGCCCATATAAAGATGTACAGCCTTGGGACTCCTTTGGGTCAGTTCCACACTGCCTTATGGGGTCAATTTGGGTTTGGTGCTTCTGTAGAATGATGTTGCTAATTGGTTCACTTTTGAGTATTTTTGTTTTCTTTATATTGAAGTGCAACCCACACTGAAGATTGAATATTGCTTTTCATCATTAAGTGTTTTAAGCTATCTTTGCTTTTACTAAGTAAGATTATGTAATCTGCATACCATAGGTTACTTGTGAATCTTCCTTTAATCCTGATGTCACGTTCTTCTTCATATATTCCAGATTTCAGATTATTTCTCAGACTCCAATTTGAATATAATGAAAGAATACTATTCTGATACATATCCTTCCTAAATGTAAACCATGAAGTACCCCTTGTTCTGTCAAAATGATTGCCTCTTGCTTTATGTATAGGTAATGCATGAGTTCAATGAAGTGTTCCAGAATTTGCATTCTTCACAAGATTATCTATCATTTATGATGGTGCACACAGTATCATGCCTTTGCATAGTCAACAAAACACAGGTAAATATCTTTCTAGTAATCTCTATATTCAGTGAAGATCCATCTGATATGTTCCCTGTCTTTTTCTGAGTCCAACTTGAATTTCTGGTAGTTTCCTTTCAATGTACTGCTGCAACTGTACTGTACTTAAGACATGAATACAACCTATATTTATGAGTGTATCCTTTATAGTGAGAAATCAGGTTGTGTGAGGTTTTCAATGTTGTTCTTTTGTAAGGCTTTAGAGAAGAAGAGTTCTATTTTTTCCCTATTGAGCAGCTGGTAAGTTACAATTTCTTTCTGATCTTTTCGTTAGCAACCTAGCACTTACCTCTTGTATTACAGAGGCTCTGTTTTGAGATTATAGAAGTTGTGGTTCTTTGACTGGTGGGTGAACCAAACCTTTACTCTTGAAGGATCTGAGTCACAAGTAGTTGTGATGGTTAGATTTTATGTCATCTTGATGGTATGTATTTGGAGGTAGAGGTGGAGCATAACCTACAATCAATGCTTTGAGATGTGGCCTTTTAAAATTAAAGAAATCATTTTATTTGGGGCTCTTACAACTCCTATAACAATCCATACAATAGTTGTATCAAGCACATTTGTACATCTGTTGGTCTCACCATTTCCAAAACATTTTCTTTCTCCTTGAGCCCTTGGTATCTGCTCCTCTTTGCCCTCTCCCTCCCGAACCACCCCACCCTTGTGAGCCCTTGATAATTTGTAAATTGTTTTTATCTTCATATTTCATATTTTACATGTCCACTGTTTCCCTTCCCCTATGTTTCTGATGTTCATCCAGGGGAGTGGGGGTGGGAGGGTGAGGTTGTATATCAATCTTTGCGATCCATTTCTCGCTTTGCTCCCCTTCTTCCTACACCCTCATGGTATCGTTACTCTCGTTGGTCCTGAGGGGTTTATCTGTCCCAGATTCTGGGTGTCCAGAGCTCTTATCTATAACCGTGTGCATGCTCTGGTCTAGCCACCTCTGTAAGGGAGAACTGGGGTCATGATAGTGGTGGTATTAGTGGTAGAGAAAGCATTAAAGAATGAGAGTCATATTGTGTGTTTTGTAGGTGCTGTACTGACCCCTGGTTGGTGTGTCTTTCTGTAGTGACCATTCTGTGATGGGATGCCCAATTGTCTATAGATGGGCTTTGATTCTGATGTCCCTCATTTGCATTGAACGGTTGTTTGTTTTGGATCTTCTGATGCCTGATACCTGATCCCATTGACACTTCATGGCCACACAGGTTAATGTGCTTCTTCCATGTAGGCTTTGGTGCGTCCCTTCTCGATGGACGCTTTGTGGTAAACTGAGGGAATGGATGAGAATGTAATGCAGCTAAATAACTCATGCTCATAATTATGAGTCTGGAAAGCTGGCACTAGTGGGGGAAGACTCTCACAGTTATGAGACATAAATAAGTTTTAATATACATTCTAATGACTGAACACTGACCCTCCAATAATGTCCCATAAAGCAACTGCCATAGAGGAGTTATCATATAAGATGAATCAATTCTGTTTGTCTACTTCACAATGCCTAAAGGTTATAAGTACATAAAAGAAACATATTCTACAGTCAACCCAACATAAAATATAGCAAACTCTGTTTTGACATCTCTTGCTGATACTGATCAGAGATAGCTACCTGGGGGTTGGGGTTGGGGTCAACTAGGTCAAGATGCTGACCCATCTCATTGTTTGTTCATGTTACTTCCTTATGATATTATATATTAACTATGTAATATGTTAGCAGTATAATGTGCATACCTTACGGAAGATCTGTAAGACCCATTATACATACCTACCAATTGGAAAATATATTATCTCTCAGTTCTGACATGGGACAAGGAACTTCTATTGTCCCACTGTCTGTCTTTAATTTTTCCACAATTGCAAAGTTTCTCCTGCAGATCCATTTGAGTATTAGGGACCCCCTCACCCTGACACAGCTTGTTTAACTTCAAGCATTTAAAACACCAGGTGCTTTATCTTGTAATAGCCAGGCACCATCTACTTTCTTCAGCACATTAGTTTATGTATCCATTTTGTCATCGGTGATCCTGTTGTGAAGATGAGCATCACAGAATGCCAGGTTGTTAGAACAAACTGTTCTTCCATTGAGGGAGGACGTGAGTAGAGGCCCAATGCCTGTCTGCTACCTTACTGCTCAACCTATAAATATATGTACATAGACCTATGTCCGCTATCATCATATTTAATATATTTGCATATGTACATACCCATATTTATACCTCTTTAGATGTCTTTTGCCTCCTAGGTTTTTCCTCTATTTCCTTTACTTTCTTCCTGTTCCACTGTCATGTTCAACCTTCTTTCAGCTCTCTGAACTTCCTCTTGGCTACATTGCATTTGGTCAACCCCAACCAGGTATTCTATGCAGTCCTCACCATCAATTTTAGATCTCTTGTAGTTTCCTTGTGCCTGAGTTTGTTGACTCCCCCTCCTTTTTCCTCCTCTCCCTCTGTCTCCTGTGTACTTGGAACTGTTGGTACTTTTGTTTTTTTCTTCTGGATTGTTTATCCTGTATATAGATAGATATGAAAATAACAAAATAAAACAAAACAAAAATAGCCTATACATAGTTCCAGGTCTGTCAACTCACCCTTATGAATACTTTCCAATCAGGTCTGATGCAGTGCCAAATTCTGCTCCCTGAGTCTGAAGTCTATTTTCAGAATTCTTTGGGGACTTTGTTGCTTTCCTCCCCTTGCTTCTCTATTGCACAGTTTTTGTATCATGTCCTGGTGTGTGTGTGTGTGTGTGTGTGTGTGTGTGAGACATGGAAAAATTCCTGCATGGTGTCGCTGGTGGCACTTCCCCACCCCGCCACCCCACAGTCATAGAGCTATGTGTCAGTAAGGAGACATTGTGTCTATGGTAAGGTCTATCACATGGGCCTCTCTGTGCACTGACTGCTCTGAGTAGGCATGCCATCCTCAAAGCTTGGTGGGCCAGCATTTTGTCTACCCTTATTCATTCTCTCTCTCTTTGTCTCTCCTTCTTAGTTTGCTCCCACGTAGTCTTAGCAGACCTGCCACTGCAGGCAGTATCTTCAGTGCTGTTCTCTATAGTGTGTTCTTCTGGGGAGGTGGGTGCTAACATGTCTGGGATAGGGGCTGCCCCTGTAGAACTCTCTGTTAGTTCACTGCTTCAAGTAGGTATGTTGCCCTCAAGGGTATGTGGCCTTCTTATGAGAGACACTGAAACGTTCTCTCTTTTGCTCTTTAACTTACTGTATCCAATATCTGAAATCTGGAGCCCATGAAGGTTTCCAAGCCTAGGATCTTGGATTTGAAGGACTTTGCACCCATGGGCTCATGCTCACTTAACTTCCCACTTTTTCTTCCTGCTCCCTCCAACAGAAGCTTTGAGAGACTGACAGTCTGCAGTTAACATCTTGACTTGGGTTGGGTTGGGCTGGGTCAGGCCACTGTCTGGATATAAAATTCTTTCTAAGGAACCTCTCAAATTCTAGACATACTATACTTTACATTTATTATGCAATATGAAATGAATTTTCCCTTGGCAATCAGGACCAATCACACTACTCAATCACACCATCAATATACAAACTTTTTCCTTTGGGCATGAGGAACTCAAAGTGACTGGGAAGCCTTATTGACTTCTTAGTGGGATCAAATAAGTGCTGTGTCTTCAGGATGGAATCTCCCTCCCCATGAAACCTCTAGAATTAATCCCTGGTTGCAGAGATAGGAAGAAACATTTTTGTTAATGGTTCACGAGGCATAATACTGAGTGGAACTGCTCTCATTTCCACCCCTTGGTTCTTGCATCCTGGCTACTTGAGAAACAGCATCATATATTTATCACTGATTAGAGCGTACAAAATTCTCAGCAATCACTGCTATGTTAGTCTGGGTAGACTAGAGAAACAAATCATATGTGTAAAGGAAAGAGCTTACATACAAGAGCAAATGAATATTGAGAAAATATCCCAGTCCAGTCCAGATCAAGTCCAAAGTCTGATATTGGCCCATACGTCTGAGACCAATCTATAAAGTCATCTTCAGGCTCATGAAGCACATGCAATGAAGCCAAATACAGGAAGATCACAGGATGGTTGGTGGGAAGTCTTGTGAATCCAGTGGTGGTGTAAGCATCTCAGTGCTGGCAGGCACCTACATGTGACTTTTCCAGTTCCCAAGGCTGCATCAGGGTATGTTCATATGACTTCTAATCAGGGATGCCTCGCAGGGAGTGAGCAGAGAGAGAGAGAGTGCCTCCCACCTCCAAGGATGAAACACAGGAGTTCCTAGGATCCTCAGGAGAAGACCATGCCCACTAAAAGGCCTTCTTGGCTGTATCCCAATTGACAGGCTGGATTCCATCCCTATACTCTGAATCCTGAAATTGGTACCAGATTATATAACTACCACAACTGCCAAACCCTGCATGGCCTTGACACTTAGCTGGCACTTAACTGGGTCTTTAGAAGGCCATGTCCTTCTTATATTAAGTCAGCTGTTTCAGGATGATGGGGAATCTGATAAGACCAGTGAATTCCATGAGTATGGGGCAATTCAGAAGAGGAAGAAAGACCTTCAACATGATGAATTGATACAGTAACTGTATCAATGGGCTCAAACATACCATATATATTCAAGTAAAAGCTGAGTTTTTCAGCATATTTTAAATTTAACTTATTTTGTTTAAAATTTTTAAAATTTAATTTTAAAAATCATTTTCTTGGGGGCTCATACAACTCATCATAATCCATACATCCATCCATTGTATGCCCAGCACATTTGTACATTTGTTGCCCTCATCATTCTCAAAACATTTGCTTTCTACTTAAGCCCTTGGTATCAGCTTCTCATTTCCCCCCTTCCTCTCTGCTTCCTTCTCCCTCATAACCCTTGATAATTTATAAATTATTATGTCACATCTCACACTATCCAATGTCTCCCTTCACCCACATCCTTGTTGTCCATACACCAGGGAGGAAATTATATGTACATCCTTATAATCAGTTCCCCCTTATTTGCCTCCTTCCCTCCCCATCCCAGTATTGCCACTCTCACCACCCTTCCTGAAGGATTCAGTATATTTTTAGTGCAAATTTTTGTGGTAAAATTAGGTGCCTTGGCTGATATTCAGCTTGCCTTATACTCGAGTATATATGGTATATTCTTTTTTAACCTCTCAAGCTGAAAGAGTGGATGAAGAATCTGTGTTTAGTGAGCCCACATCAACAAACTCAAACTGATCCAGTTTTATGTTCCTTGTACCATTATACCACATCCTTAAGTACTAGTTCCACATATAGTCTCCAGGCTTCTGCTTGTACACATTAGAAGAATCAAGTAGTTTTTTTGGAGTGGGATATACCCTTCCTGGGGGTCCAATGTGCATATCACATTTTGGACCTCCCTACATCTTACGTCTAATAAAAATGTTATAAGAAATAATGGGTGGTGGAGCTGTTTTATGGGAATGTTCTGTAATATCTTCTTCATCCTCTAGGTGGGAATATGCAAATAAATGCCAAATTTATTCATCTGTTCTTATTTGTGCACATTAATAAACAATAAGGTAAAAGTACATGAGCCAGCACAGATTAATTTTCATATGAATTTGATGGAACTATCTCTGTCTATTTGTCATACTGTCATGGCTTGTGTGTTGGTGCTATGTTGGAAGCTGGGCAACTGGTTTCCAAATAGTAGCTGGGTCACCTGTGGTGAAAGGGTTTCAGTGGGATTTGCAGACTGAAAACAGAGAAAGAAGAAGGAATAGGCTGTCGAATTTTGAGGGATTAGTTTTATGAATAATAGTGGTGTGTCATTAGCTATAATACCAAATAGGAGCCCCTCAGGTTGGACGGCACTCAGAATATCACTGGGGGTCATATGACTGAGCTGCCTTCTCAAAACAAAGTTAACCTTAATGATGTAGATGGAGTAAAGCTTTTGAAACGTTCATTGCAAAACAGCATCACTCAAAAGGAGAAAACACAGCTGCAGACATCCTTCCACTATGAACAAGGAAGACAACAGAAGAATTGATGCATTTGAATCATAGTACCAGAGAAGAATATTGAAAATACCTCGGGGGTATTGAGTTCACTTTAATGGTGGTGGAACAATTTGCAGAGGCATAACAATAATAGTTGTCCAACACAAAGAGTCTAATCAATGGTGCTGAATTATTCATGCAGAAGTTGTTGAACTGGTGATTGTTGTGCTGTGATTTTTTTTGTGTGGGTGACCAAAATAGAAAAAAATATATATGAATAGCAGTGAGTACAGGGAAAAGAAAAATGTTCTAAAATTGATTGTGGTAAATATTGTACAACTCTGCTGGATATGGCTGGATTATTGAATTGTATGCTTTGTCGACAAAGTGCCAGTAAAATTGTTTTTAAAAAAAGAAAGAAAGTACTCCATACTGCCAAAAAGAAAAAATAAATCTCTCTCAAAAGAAGTAAAGTCAAAAGAAAGGCTATACTTTCCTTAGAAGAAAGGATGGTGAGACTTCATCTCACATATTTTGATCATGTTATCAGGAGAGACTAGATCCTTACAAAGGACACCATTTTTTGGTAATGTCGAATGTCAGTGAGTAAAGTGGAAGACCCTCTAGGAGACGAATTGACACAATGACCGCAGCAATAGGTTCAAAGGTAACAATATGTGTGAGGATGGTGTAGAATGGGGCAGTGCTTCATTCTCTGGTATATTGGTCACCATGAACCAGAACCAATTTGATGGCACCTAGCAGTAACAATAAAAATGACAGCATCATTTAATGGGAAGTAAACTAACAAGTAGTTTCATACAGGGACAGCTGTCAAGTGGTGAATGATATTTAAAATATACAACTAAAAGATTTGTGTGGCATCTGCTCCTGAGTCTGCTTTCCACAAAACCACATTTGTGCTTTTGATGCAATTGGTAATTCTCCTATGAACCGAATCTGTATTAATCTCTTGGTTGATATAACGATTACTTTCTGAACAAAAGCATTATACTAATGTCAAACTAAGTCAAATTTTAAATATCTGTGCTGCGAGGTGAAGTACAATTTTCTTTTCTTAATGTTGTTCACTCTATTACTGTCTTGACTTAGAAAGACATGGTTTGAATATGTGTTCAGCACATTGACAAAAACTATGGGGACAAAGACTTTATTTAAGGCATGGCAGAATTTCTAGGGGAGTGTTTGTGAGTATTGACTCTCAAAATGTCTGCCTTCGTCCTTCATCAAATTTGTCACTGTGGAAGATTTTTAGTGTTTTATAGAGTGAACCTATCGTGAACTTGGTGGTCACAGTGCTGGGGCTCAAGGTCTGCTTTTCCTACATACCAATTCCTTGACTTTGAGAAAGACACTAAAACACCTACCTGGTCCTGAGTTTTCATTTGGTGATTGAAGATGTTGGAAGTTAATTAGCATGAACAACTCATTTCACTTTTTAGTGCTTCCTTTAGAGGCTTGGGGGAATCTCTCCTTGCCTTCCTAGGAGGGAGTAGGTTCATTTTCAGCACAATTTTCCACCCATTGCAAACATTTGTGAGAGACTGGGGACACTTAAAGTTCACTGCCCAGTCTCTCAGCTTCATAGTCCTGGCTGATTTCTGCTGAGACTGGAGAGCACAAATTAAGGTTCAAGCTAATAAGCCAGCCACTAAAACAAAGACCCTTGGCCAATTCTCTTTTCCATCATTGCTACAAGATGCTGGGGGCAGGGAACATTTGAGCGGCCCTGAAGTGACTATCTTCAGTTCAGGGGAGTAGAGCCAAGTATGTAAATTTTGCCTCACATGGAAGTTGAATTTCCCAAGTAATTTTTAATAAAGGAGATATCTTGATTTTTATTTGGAACCGTGTGATCATTGTGGGGAGTAAATGAGTTAACAGATGCAAAAGCACACAGATAGTACTTGGCATATAATATGTGTTATGATGATAATTATTTTTACTTTTAGTTGGCTACATTGCAAGAGTTTGTGATCAGTATCCCCAAGCCTTCAATGTAGGACATTACTATGATATGTTTCCCAGTGTTGTCATGAGGCTCAGACTGATGATGTGTATACAAGAGGATAAGTCAAAGGGTTCTGCTAAAAACTGTAGGAATCTTTCTAAAACAAAAATACTAGAATGTGAAACTGTTATTTCTCAGCATATCTTCCATCTAGATTTATACATGTTTATGTGTATAGACTTTTTAGATTTACTCCAGTTAAAAACAGCAGTTTTGGCATCCTCAAAGGACTCAAATGGTATTCCTCTTAAATGTTCTTTGGCCTTAGGGAACAAAAAGCAGTCTGGAGGGGTAAGATCAGGGCTGGATGATAGATGGTGGAAGGTTTACCCAAGATGTTACCTTCCTCACCTCAAAGAATGAACAGGTACACTATTATGTTGGAAAAAATCCTTCAGCTTAACTTTTCAAGTCTTTTTATCACCAAGGAAGTTTTTAAAAACTTCCTTATACTAAACACCTGTGATTGGACTGTATCTTTTAGGACCATTTATTAAGATTATCCTCATGTAATACCAGAAAACATAAGTCACCATAGGCATCTGAACTGACTTCTCTGTCTTCAGTTTTACTGACCCAGCAGAACCCTTCAGATATCATGGTTTTAATTGGACCATTCTCTGAAGATACTCTAAGGAGACCAAGATGAATGTATTACTGAGAGCACTGAACTATGTTAAAACGTTTTGTCTGAAATAAATTCATGCACACATGAACTAGAACCCCAGTAACAATATACATTTTTAACTTATCTTAGTGTATGTGTGTGTGTGTATTCAAGAGGGGCTTTATAAAGGTCATGGAAAAATTTCATTAACCTTTAGTTCCATTTTTATCCCCATGATCTTTTTGAAGCTCCCTCTGTTGGGTAAATGATAAAGCACGTTCCAGGAGAATAATGAGGAGGTAGTATTCGGATATTCATGAGAAGACCATTGATAGGATGGAGGATTTTCTTTGCCAAGTCCTCTTGGGTTTTCTAGGGCTAATTCAATCTCTTGGTCAAATAACTCAGTTAAGCATTCCAGCTGAATTTGTATTTTGGTTGATTTCCCAGCATGAATAATTAATGATAAAGACTTTTAATAAATAAGCCGATCTCTGAACTCACTATTGAGGCAAAGTTGTAGTGATTCTGGCTTGGGCCTTATGTTATATTGTAAAATGACTTGAGAATATTTATATGAGTCCACGGTTGTGAATAGAATTTAGATAGATGTCAGAAGAGCGGTTTACTGTCAACCCAAGCTGGGAAGGGGTTGCTCTGCTTTAAATACCTGCTATTTTTGAAACAAAATACTTCTATTGAGTGGTAAGACAATGGTAATTTATCATTTCAACAGGCATTGATTATACATATAAGTCACTTCTGAAAAAAAAGAATGTCCATTACAAATGGTAAATGACTCTAACAGGGAAGGTGAAATGGAAAAAGTTCAAGACAAGCTCCGCTAATATCTGGAAAGCAAAAGATAAACTTGCAGCATTTCTCTTGTGTCTTTGAAGAAATGGCATGGGGGCCACATCTGACCTCTGGCTTTCTAAAGGAGACTCCAGCTGGGTCACGGTTGTTGCTCGGTGTCATTGAGTGAGTTCTGACCCATAGCGATCTGATGCACAAGAGAACAAAGCACAGCCAGCTCCTGTACCATCCTCACAATGGTTCTTATGCCCTTAAAGCTTGCAGCCACAGTGTCCGTCCGTCTCCTAGAGGGCCTTCTTCTTTTCTGCTGTCCCTCCCCAGGTATTGGCCTCTTTAGAAAACATGTCCAAATATGTCAGGCAATGTCAGCATCCCCAACTCTGAGGAGCCCTCTGGTCATGCTTCCTCCAAGACAGAGAGAAGGGTCCTGTTAGCGGTCTGTGGTACTCTCACTATTCCCCTTCAGCCTTCACATGCCTCTGAAGAAATGGAAGATGCTGTGGTTTGGGTTGTCACTGCTGTCTTAATGATGACTCACACTAGTGCACCCTTGTGGGTTTCCCAGACTGTTTGCAGGAGTAGAAAGCCCCGTCTTTCTTCTGTGGAGCTGCTGGTGGTTTCAAACTTCCCACTCACAGATCTCAGCCCAAAGCGTAGTCACTACACCACCAACTATCCTCTGGCCCGCGTCAGGCACATGCTAGTCCTCAAGGCAATGCCCTTGCTTTTCATTACTCAAAAGAGGTCTTGTGCAGCAGATTGACCTTTTCATCTTTTCATGGTGCTTCCATGAGCATTGATTGTGGATTCACATAAGACAAAATCCTCGACAACTTCCATCTTTTTTCCCATTTATCATGATGTTACCTATTGGTCCAGTTGTAAGGATTTTGGTCTTCTTTACATTGCATTGCCATCTCGACTGAAGGCTGCCATCCTGGATCTCCATCAGCATGTGCTTCAAATCTTCCTGATTGAAGCAATTAAGGTTTTGTCATCTGCATAGTTCAGGTGGTTAATAAGTTTTCTTTTATACCTGGTGCCACATTCATCATATAATCCAGTTTCTCTGATGATTTGCTCAGCATACAATATGGTGAGAGGATGGAATTGATACACACCTTTTCCTGATTTTAATTCATGTAGTATGTGCTCGTTCTGTTAGGATAGCTGCTTCTTGATCCATGTATAAGTTCCTCATGTGCATAATGAAGTGTTTTGGAATTCCCATTTTCCTCAAGGTTACCCATATTTTGTTATGATCCACCACAGTTCAATGCCTTGTTATAGGCAATGAAGTGTAAGTCGACACCTTCCTTGTATTCTCTGCTTTTGGCCAAGATCTATTTGATATCAGCAATGATATCCCTTGTTTCACATCTTCTTAATCCAGCCTGAACTTCTGGCAGTTCCTAGTCAAAGTACTGGCAAAACCATTGTTGGGTGATTTCCAGAAAAGTTTTACTGGTGTGTGATATATGTGCTATTGTTCTATACTTTGAGCATTCTGTTAGGTCACTTTTTGGAATGGATACAAGTATGGATTTCTTCCCATTAGTTGACCAAGTAGCTATCTTTCAAGCTTCCTCACATAGAGAAATAAGTGCTTATAGTGTTTCATCAGCTTGTGGCAACATTTCAGTTATATTCCATCAATTCCTGAAACCTTGTTTTTAGTTGATGCTTCAGGGAAGCTTAAACTTCTTCCTTCAGCACTATTGGTTCTTAGTTATATGTTACTTCCTGAAATGACTAGTTTTGTTTGCTTGTTTGTTTTGGTATAGTGACTGTGAATTCTTACCATCTTCTTTTGATGCTCCCCGCATCATTCAATATCTTATCCATAGAACCTTTCAGTATTATAGTGAGGCTTGGATTTCCTTTCTTTGAGTTCTTTCAGTTTAATGTATGCTGAGTGTGTTATTCCTTTTGGGTTTCCTAACTCTAGGTCTTTGCATATTTCATTATGATATTTGGCTATAACTTCTCAAGCTGTCCTTTGAAATTTTCTATTCAGTTCTTTGGTTTAATAATTTCTCCCATTGTCTTAGCAATTGGAACATTAAGCACCAGTTTCAGAGTTTCTTCTGACATCCAATTTAATCTTATTTTTCCTTTCCTGCCTTTTTAATGACCTTTTGCTTTGTTCACATATGATATTTTTGATGTCCTCCCCAGCTCATCAGAACTTCTGTCATTAGTGTTTAACGCAGAAAATCTGTTCTCAAAATTCAGGTGGGATAGACCTAACATTATATATTGGGTTTTGTGGACTTATTTTATTTTTTTCAGCTTTAGCCTGAACTTACATATGAGCAATTCATGGTCTGTTGGCCCCTGATTGAATTTTAGCTGCTGATACTGAGTTTCTCCTTTGCCTCTTCCCACAAATGTAATTAATTTGTTCTTGGTGTTTTCCATCAGGAAAAGTCAATGTGTAGAGTTGCCTTTTGTCTCATTGAAAGAGGTATGTGTGATGAAGAGTTGTTGGTCTTGCAAAATTCTATCACCAAAACCATATTTTACAATTATTGTTCCTTCCTCTTTGTTTCTAACTTTTGCATTGCAATCATCAGTAATTATCATTGCATCTTCATAGCACGTTTGATCCATTTGAGGCAGAATACATTGGCAGAATTATTCAATATTTTCCTATCTTTAGTGGTTGTTTTATAAGTACTAATAATAGTTGTAGTGATTGGATTTCCTTGTACACGGATGGAAACTATCCTATTGCCTACAGCTTTGTGCTTCAAGATAGGTTTTGAAATGTCCTTTTCAATGCCATTCCTCAAGAATCTGTCATTCCTGGCATAATGAATCATATGATTTTCTAATTTACAGAGGCCAACACCTAGAATATCATCTAACATCTAGAATATCTAGATCTAGAATATCAATCTTTATGCTTTCCATTTCATTTTGACCACTTGCAGTTTTCCTAGATTCATATATTTCCAATTCTAGTTATTGATATTTACAGTTGTTTCTTCTCATTTAGAGTCGTGCAACATCAGTAACTGAAGGTCTTCTTTCATCCATAGCATTATGGTCAGTTCTACTTTGAGAAGGCCACTTTTCCTCAGTCAAATTTTTAGGCCCTTTTGACCATTGAAGCTCATCTTCTGACACTGTCAACGATGTTTTGCTTCTTTTTATGAGGTTTTTCAGTATCTGACAGTGTTTAAATTCTGTCCATAAGGTTTTCTGTGGCCAATTCCTCAAAATTAGACATCCTATTCCTTTGTTGTAGTCCCTCCTTACTCTGGAAGTTTTACCGAAATCTGTTCATTTTGGGTAACCTTGCTAATATTTGAAATACCAGTGACATTGTTTCTAGCATTTTAGTAGCACATAAGCTACCAAGGTAAGACAAACTGACAGACCAGTGACAAAGAGACCTCACCAGCCTTATTAAATACACAGGTAATTATTTATTTACAACCAACTGTGATTTTATACAAATACTCACATGACTGTTTGAATGAACCATTCATTAAGTCTCAACCATTATTGAATAGCTCTTTCCTAGGTTACAGGACATTGAATGAGGTATACAAGTGCTTCTTTAGCTGAATTACAAAGTACAGATCTATGTAAACTGTCATTTTCATTTCTTTTTAAAAATCCTTTTATTGGGGGCTCATACAACTCTTTTCACAATCTATACATAAGTCAATTGTGTGTCAAGCACATCTGTACATGTACTCCAGGGAGGAGCTTATATGTAGGTCTTTATAATTGGTTCCCCCTTTCTACCCCACCTTCCTTCCATCCTCCCAGTATTGCCACGCTCATCACTGGTCATGAAGGGATCATCTGTCCTGGATTCCCTATGTTTCCAAATCCTATCTATACCAGTGTACCTCCTCTGGTCTAGCCGGATTTGTAAGATAGAATTGGGATCATGATAGTGGGAAGGAGGAAGCATTGAAGAACTAGAAGAAAGTTGTCTGTTTCATCATTGACCTAACTGGTTTGTCTCCTCTCTGTGACCCCTCTGTAAGGATAAGTCCATTACCTACCTATGGACTTTGGTTTTCCAACCAGTATTCCCCCTTATTTACACTAATAAAATTTTTAGTTCCTTGAGGCCTGATACCTTCAACACTTCGTGGTCACACATACTGATGTGCTTCTTCCATGTGGGTTTTGTTGCTTCTGAGTTAGATGGCTGTTTATTTATCTTCAAACTTTCAAGACCCCTAGACACTATATCTTTTGATAGCCGGGCACCATCAGCTTTCTTCACTGCATTTGCTTATGCATACATTTGTCTTCAGCGATCCCAATGGGAAGGTGGGCATCCAATGATATGATTTTGTGTTCTTTTATGCTTGATTCCTGATTCCTTTGACACCTTGTGGTCACACAGCCTAGTGTTCTCTACTTTATGAACCCAACACTTAGATATGTCAGTATTTTCCAGCAAAAGAAAATGCTATACATAATACATGGAATTCAGGGAAATGTTGAGTCATATCTCTATATCTGCTAAGCTCTAAAAATATTTGCTGTATTTTAATGTCATCAATTATTTTCTTTAATTTTAATTTGAAAGAGTGTATTTAGATATAGTATTTTTTACTACAATTAAGGAAAAAAGAAAGAAAAAGAACCCCCATGTGGCAGTCATGTGCTTATGTTAATTTTATGATTAAGATGTAGGGGTGGAGTCTAGCCTGTTAATCTGGAGATAGCCATTGAGTAGCAAATGAGGCCTCTATGTGGACATGGCTTTCTCCTGAGACTTCTGGGAAATCTCACAATATTTCCCTCGTGAAGATGAGAAGCTATCTTCCCCAATTATTGGGAGTTAGTTTCAGAGGCAATTAGTCACGGAAAAGACAAGATGGCAGTGTCCGAGGAGCTGGAGGAGCCAGCAGAGAGACCATATGGCTTTGCCCTGATGGACCCAGACCTCTGAAGCTGAAGTGGCATGCTATGGATGGACCCTGAGCCCTGGAAGCGAGGAGCCATGGGAAACTCCTGCCAGTGCCAGAATTCTGCACCCACTGATTTGTGACTTCATGAGTCAGAGGGAGAATTTGTAGACTGATTTCGGGCATAGGGGTTAGTATCGGACTTAGGACTTTGTACTGGACTGGATTGGGATGCTTTCTTAGTGTCATATTCCTTTTGTATATAAACCCTTTCCATATATCCATATGCGTGTCTTTGAAATTTGTTCCTCTAGTTTGCCTGGACTAACACACCCCAGTAGATATTTTTCAAATTAAAACAGCCAGTAATCAGGAACATTAACAGTTCCTATAAGAAATGATAATTAGGGACATATATGAGAACCATGGAGTTTTAAACAGGAAGAGATGTAGGAGTTTCTCTGTACTCAACCCCCAATTTCTCAGAAGAAATTCTAGAAAGGTAAAGAGACTTGCCTAGACTCCTGCAGCTTCTTGGTGAAAAATCACATCATACGTCTACAGGTAAAGATGTATAGGACTCTTGCCATCAGACAACACAATGTACGAGGGGGTAAACCCCAGAAAAAACAGATTTCGCTTTTAAAAAGCAAACCACCTTTATCACCTTCAAAGCACTCTCCATTACTGAGTACATTTGTCAAATTTGTGATACCATTCTTGGAACCATTTTTCAAACACATCTGTTTCAATGGTTGACAGAACCTCCCTCATTCCAACCCCACCCCCCACTTCTTTTATGTCATCAAATTATTGTCCTTTCATATCCATCTTCATTCACAGAAATAAAAGGAAATTGCACAGAATGAGGTCAGGTGAGTAAGGTGTGTGGTTAACCAGTAAGAGAAGCATACTGGTTTTTACTTCAAACTGGTGCACTGAGATGGCTGTGTGAGCAGGTGCATTGTTGTGGTGGCAAAATCAGCCCCCTGTCTGCCACAAGTAAGGCCTTTTTTGTTGCACATGGTTACACAATCTTTTCAGAATCGCTAAATAGAAAGCTTGATTAATAGACTGACCTGGTGGAACAACCTTCAAAGGAACAGCAAGTAGACATTTTCAGGGAATTGACAGACATCTTACCATTTTTGAAATGAGAAAAATCACTTATACATTAGAGTTTCACCTATTGCGCTATCCTTATAAGTTGTGTTCAATATCACAACCATTTCTGTGTTGTTTTTCCACAATAGGAAACATAATTTCACAGCCACATGCCGTTCTCTTAAACTGGTCATCACAAATGAACAAGTTTCAAGTGAAATCATTTTATGAGAAAATTCATTGCAAACAGAGAGAACTTTCCCAGGTGATGCCACTGGGTGCATTAAGAGCGAGTAACTCCTTGCTAGCTTATAGCAATAATGGGTATTATGAAAACTCTAGTCTGTCCAGCACAATTCCATTTTGGGTAGGGGTACCCCCCATATATATGGGTAGTTTTTGAAAATATTTCGATATGCTGAATTAGTGTCATTTATTATCATCCTTATATACAAAACCTCAATTTATAGGTTCAATAAATTATCCCTGCACTTACATTCACACTCCCAACACAATTCATATTTATAACATTCAAGAGTGAAATATTAATCTACTACACATTATCATAGTTTAGAGATGGGAATCAAAACAAATTATCTCAAGTTTACATAAGCACTTCATTTTTTGACAGTTATAAAACACTATTAAGGCTACGGAACCAAAAAAGTATTTTTGCCTGTAGAAAAAAAGATTAGATTTACTGTCAAAATGTTAATGATTATAAAATCTGTATTTATTTATATTCAAAAAGTTGTCAGTGTAAAGTCTGATGACTAAAAGCTAACAACAACAAAATGGAAAAGATTTTTGAATATATGTCCAAATCAGAAATATTATGGAACCAAATAATTTCTACTTTTTTCAAACTTTGAGTTATTTAATTAAGTTCTTTTCAAGAATCTAGAACACCAGGATAAATCCCATTTGTGAGTGCAAATGTAGCACGCAAGTAGCCTTGCAGCTGGGGAAAGACTTTGATTTTTGACGAAATATGGGAGTCTCCAGCTTTCGGATCAGCCTTGAGCTGATCTGTCATCTTATATTTCTCAATGATCTCGCCTTTCTGGTGCCTGGGCTTCCACAGTTGCTGCTTCTCAAAGCAGGCTTCCGTGAGATGCTCGAGGATTTTCACACCACTGATACCAATTTTGGTGGAGGCGGTGATGACAAATTTCTGGTGTGTTCTACGCAGAGGAATTCGATGGAGGGAGTGAGGTCCGGTCACAAGCAGCAAGCCACTGCCCAGCTGCTTCAGGAAGACCACTCTCTTAACTCGGCGGCGTCCAGGGAGGATGCTCAGAATGATCCCTGGGGTGACACTGGCCGCAGTCCACTGACCTGCTGGTTGTAGAGTTTTTTTTTTTTTTTTTTGCTGTGGCTCAACAACTTCCGCGGCACGTCTTCCCTGGGGTAATACCTAGGAATTTTGCGCAGCTTCACCACTCGGGTCCCCCCATTCTTGTCACCACCAACTGGCTTGGTGACAGTGGCCAGGACCTTCTCTTTCTTCTCATCCCTGAACTTGGCTGCTGAGTACGTCCTCTTATACATGGCCTTTCGGGAATACATGGAGGAGCGGGCATACCCGCCGATTCCTCTGAAGAGGACAGGGTTTTGGCTGCAGTGGGGGGGCATCCCCTTGCTGGGCTAGCCTTAACTTGGCCACTGCCATCTGCTTTCTTGACTTCGGGTTTCTTCTCGTTGGTGAATGGCTTCTTTTCAAGATGGGAAAGAGCTAACTTCCATTTCTTAATGAAAGTTTCTCCTGAGTACTTATTTGGTCAGAGTCTGTGCTGGATGGTACTCTTGTCTGTTTGCTTTGTGAACCTTGTTCCACCTTTACCCTTTCTTGCCCTTGCTCACTCCTTTTCCAGAGAAGTACTATCCAGTTTTCCCTCCCTAAGCTTTTGTGTGGATTTGGTTCAGGAAGACTCAGACAGGAGGTCAGAGAATAGGGAGAAACTATTTGCCCAAATTGTTTCTTGTCAAGGTGCTGTTTGGCAGTTTCTGCCTGGATCCTGCTAGGCTGGCTTTCTGTTGTAGCTTCCGCTGGGCTCAGAGCTGTGGCCATGGAGTTGCTGTTGTGTCAGATACGTCACAGGTTGTTGTTCTTCCTGGTTTTCTGTTTGTTTTTCTTTCAAACTACAGAGTTGCCAAGAATTGATTTTTTTGGAAGTAGATTTGCAGGTCTTCCTTTGGGGCTATCTCTGGGTGAAGGCAAGCCTTACATTTTCTGGTCACCAGCTAATGCATAGAAAATTTGCATCATCCATGGACTCCCTTCCTAGAGGAGCCTCTTTGAAGTCTCCCTACTCTTTATGTCAACCTTGGCTGGGTCATGATCCTCAATATTACGTAGTTATCCATCTTTTTGTTATCTGACATAAGGATCCTAAGTATTGTTCAGTTTAACCTCTGTGATGCTAATGACAGTAGTAGAGGCAGTTATGTCCTCATGATGGGATTTGATGTCACCAGTCAATTAGTTATAAGGTGATTAGAGTGGGATGCACGCAACACTCTTAAACAGGCTACACCTCTGATCCCCTAGAAGGGAAGCTTGCCGGGGGTGTGGTCACATCACCCTTTATCTTACAAGAGGTAACGAAAAAGAGAAATGAGCAGAGAAGAGGAACTACCAAGAAGGAGGAACCAGGAATGGATCAGGTTCTTTGGACCTCAGGTCTCTGTGCCAAGATGTCCCCTACACACAGAGGAAGCTTGATGCCACAATACGTGGAGATCCCCAAGGATTCCTGGGCCAACAGATGTTGAAAGAAGACAGGGATCTGTCCCTAGATGCAACACACACACACACAGAGAATGACTTCTTTTCTCCTAAAGTTGACACCCTGAATGGCTAGTTTACTAAAATGTGAGAGAATAAAATTATGTTTGTTTAAAGTTCCAAAACAAACAAAATCTTCTCCTCTTGCTTCTTGAGTTTTAGAAGTGATAACAGTACCCATTGTGGTTAATCTCAACCTTCCTCATCATCATTTATGCTTTTCTGTTGTTTTTTTGGGGGGGGGCATCACTGCCCTCTGGTGGTGGGAGTAGGAGGTCCAGCCTTTGCTCCTGGGGAGCCGCTGCTGGAATTGATCCTCCATCCCAGTGGGCCGCAGTCCCACACACAACCACTACGCCACCAGGGCTCAGCCCCATTTATGCTTTATTGTCCTTCATTAAAATCTTTATAACTGCAGTGTAGGCTTCCAGTCAGGACCTTGACTAATTTAGGCATTTACCTAATTTGTACATGCACCACAACATATTGTCATTAATTACTATGAAATCTCTGTTGGTTTGTTACATACTTGTTATGTTTTCCAACTATATTGTAATGGACTTAAGTACATACACCTGCCTTTTCATATAAGTAATTAGTTGTTTTATATCTGTCCTCTAAACCATGTCCAAACTCTTTAAATACATCTTATTTTATTTCTTCTGTTTCTTTTCTACGTTCATGTGTCTGTAATATAGTACCTTTAAACTTTATAGTCATAAGTCAGTCTCTAGCAATGGTTTTAGCTTCTTGCATTATTGAATCCTTGATGAATGTATATGAAAGTATAGTTCTTTTCCTTTTAAAACTACACAAACATACACAAGAATTATCTGTAAAGGTTATTTCACTGAAATGAAAATTGATTTCAACATAGGTTACTTAATATTTTTAACAAAAATATATGTAAAATTGAATGGCAAATTTTTGTCAACAATTAAAATAAATCTAAACTGTGAAAAAATCTTCAAAAATTAAATTTAAACTCTTCTTGAAATTAATGTTTCTGATATGAAACTTGAACAAGAGGTTGACATGGCAACCTGAAAGTTATCTTGGACAATCAGTTAATTTTAACATTTTTATTTTGACAGTAGTCAGTGCTACTATCTATTATAAAGTACAATGCTGTTTGCGATAGAATTATGTCTATCCATATTCAAGGAAAGGCAATCAATACAACTATTATTCAAATTTATGCAGCAACCATGAAAGTTAGTGATGAAGTAACTGAAGAATTTTAACTATGTCAGTCTGAAATTATAACATGTAGTCAAGATGCATTGATAATTATTGGTGATTGCAATGCAAAAGTGGAAAACAGAGGAACGAACCACAGTTAGAAAATATGGATTTGGTGATATAAATGAAGCTAGAGATGACATAGTAGAATTTTGCAAAACCAATTACTTGTTAATAGCAAATACCATTTTTCAGTAACACAAAAGTTGAATACATGCATGCACTTCCCCAGGTGAAATACACAGAATTCAATTTGACCCTAACTTTGGGAAGATATGACAGAGAATCTCAATATCTGCAGCTAACACCAGGTGAAGGGCTGACTGTGCAACACACCATCAAATTTTCAAATGAAAGTTCAGGATAAAGCTAAAGAAAATTATAACAATTTTCTGAGTGCTCAAAAGGACCTTGAGTCTATCCCACCTGAATTTTGATAACATCTCAGGAACAGATTTGATACATTGAACACTGATGACAGGAAACCTGATGAACTGTGGGAGGACTTGAAGATCAGCATTGAGGAGAAAGTAAAAGGCATTAAAAAGATAGGAAGGGTTGAGCCCTGGTGGCATAAGTGGTTGAGTGCGGAACTGCAGCCCGCGAGCTTGGCGGTTCAAATCCAGCGGTGGTTGGGTAGCGCCACGACCACCAGAGGCAGTGATGCCCACCAAAAAGAAAAATAGGAAGGCTAAAGCTCAAAGAGGATCTCAGAAGAGATTCTCCTCCTTGCTCTTAGAGTAGTTAAACCAAATGGAAGAAAAGATGAAGTCAGAGAGCAATTTTGACTTCAAAGGGCAGAAAATTTCAAAGGACAGCATGATAAGACAAAGACAAATATTACAATGAAATATGCAAAGACCTAGAATTAGAAAACCTAGACTTAGAACATGCTCAGCATACCTGAAACTGAAAGAACTCAAGGAAAAAATTTAAGCCTTATATTGCAATCTTAAAAAGTCCTTTGGGAAAATTATTGAATGATGCAAGAAACATCAAGAGAAGGTAGAAAGAATATACAGTCACAGTACCAAAAATGACTAGGCACCATGACAACATTTCAGGAGGTAGCATATAAGAAAGAACCAAGGGTATTGAAGGAAGAATTTCAAGCTGCATTAGATAAAAACAAGGCTCCGGGAATAGATGGAATATGCATCGAAAAGTTTCCATAAGTTGAAGAAGCTTTGTAAGCACTCCCTTATCTGCACCAGGAAATTAGAAGACAGTTACCCAGCCATCTGACTGGAAGAGATCCAAATTTGTGCCCATTCCAAAGAAAGGTGACAAAACAGACTGCTCAAACTGCACAACGATACTGATATCGTATGCAAGTAAACGTTTGCTGAAGATCATTGTGTTAGTTTGGGTAGACTAGAGAAACAAAATTCACAGAAGTGCATATGTGTATAAGAAAGAATTTTATGTAAAGAGTAACTGTGCGTTGAGAAAACACCCCAGCCCAATCTAGATCAAGTCCATAAGTTCAATATTAGCTCATGTATCCAATACCAATCTATAAAGTCTTCTTTAGACTCACAAAAACACATGCAGTGGTGCCGAATGCGAGAAGATCAGAGTGTAGTGGAGGAGAGGTCTTGAGGATCCACTGGCAGGTGGCTCCTCTAGCTACAGTAGTTTGGCTCCATCAGTCTCTCTCCATGTGCCTTCTTTACAGGCAGGTCTTGCAGGCAGTCAGGGGAGAGAGGAAGGGAGGAGGGAGGGAAAGAGAGAGAGAGAGAGAGAGAGAGAGAGAGAGAGAGAGAGAGAGAGAGAGAGAGAGAGAGAGATCTCAAAGAAGGAAGCAGGATTTCCCAGAATCCTCAGGAGAAGGTTCTGCTAATACAGAGCTCTCATTGACTATGACCTGATCAAAAGGCTAGACTCCACCCTTATACTCTTAATCCTCTCAAATTGACAAGCGATTATCTAACTACCACAATTATCTGACAATGGTTGAAAAGGATCTTCTAGAAGTTTAGACAGAAGAAGAGGATTTAGAATAAGAGATGTGATTGCTTACAACAGATCAATGCTGATGCCAGATACATCTTGGCTCAAAGCATGCAATACCAGAAAGATGTTTACTTGTGCTTCATTGAGTATACAAAAGCATTTGAATGTATGGACCATAATAAATTCGGATAATCTTGGGAAGAGTGGGAATTCCAGAACACTTCATTGTGCTCATGAGGAACTCGTACATGTATCAAGGGGCAGTCGTGTAAACAGAACAAGGGCATACAGCATGGTTTAAAATCAGGAAAGGAAAAAAAAAAAAATCAGGAAAGGTGTATGACATTATCTCCTCTCACCATACTTATTCAAATTGTATGCTAAGCAAATTATCAAAGAAGTAGGATTAAATCAAGAAGAATGTGGCAACAGGATTGGAGGAAGGCTTTTTAACAACCTGCAGATGACACAACCTTGCTTGCTGAAGGTGAGGAGAAACTGAATAAAGATCAAGGATTGTAGCCTTCAGTATGGATTGTAACTCAATGTAAAGAGGACCCAAATCTTAATAATTGGATTCATAGGTAACATCATGATATATGGTGAAAAGTTTGAAGTTGTCAAGTATTTTATCTTGCTTGGATCTTTAATCATTGCTCATGAAAGTAGCTGTGAAGAGATGAAAAGACACATTGTATTAGGTAAATCTGCTGCATAAGACCTCTTTGAGTACTGAATTGTGTCTGACCTATGCTATGGTATTCTCCATGACCTTATCTACATGGGGAAGACAGCTACCTGGCCAACTGACTGTAAGAGATCCAAATTTGTGCCCATTTCAAAGAAAGATGACAAAACAGACTGCTCAAACTATAAAATGATACTGATATGGCATGCAAGTAAAAGCAGGACATTGAATAAGGAAGACATAAAAATATTAATGCATTTGAGTTGTGGTGCTGGAGAAGATTGTTGAAAGTACCATGGACTACTCAAAGGATCAACTGATCTGTGCTGGATAAAGTAAGACCAGAGTCCTCCTTAGGGGCAATGATAACAAGATTTTATCTTACATAATTCAGACACATTGGCAGGAGAGGCTGGTCCTTGAAGAAGGTCATCATGTATGGTAAAGTGGAGGGGCAGTGAAGGAGGGCAAGTCTCTTGATGAGACGGATTGACACAGTGGCTGCATCAATGGGCTTAGGTGTAGTAACCAGTGTGAGGCTGGCACAGGAGAGTACAGTGGTTTTTCTGTTGTACATAGGACCTCTGTAGACTGGAGCTGACTTGATGACACCCAACAACGAGAAGTGCTAAAAACTGTGACGCAAAGGTAGGTGGTTGCCAAGGAACACTTCATTATCCATGACTATTTTGGAATGAATTTATGCAGCATCATTTCCTTTCTTCAAATAAAAGATGACCTTGATTCATTCTATAATTCTTTTTCAGAATGTCTTCTGTTGTCCATTTTGGTCTCTTCTTTATAACTTCTTTTTAATGATCTCCTGTTTTCTTCATGCATGATGTCCTTGCTGTCATCTTATCACCCATCTGGTTTTTAATCATCAGGGTAAAATGTGTCAAGTGTGTTGTTGAGGTGGTCTTTGACTTCAGGTGGGATCTACTCAAGGTTGTATTTGACCTCTTTTGGACTCATTTCAATTTTCCTCAGCTTCAACATGAACTTGTATATGAACAATTGCTGGTCTGTTCTCCAGTTTACCTTTGATTTTGTTTTAGCTAGTAAAGTAAGACCAGAGTTCTCCTTAGGGGCAATGATAGCAAGATTTTATCTTACGTAATTCAGACACATTGGCAGGTGAGACTAATTGAAGGCAGAGAGAAAAATGGCACAATAAAACTCATCTTTCTTGTTCTCTGATGGTCAGATCAGTGTGTGGCTGCCCCAGCTACTTCTTTGTTTCAGCTGGACAGGCTTACTTCTTGGGAGACCTCCCTGAGAAGAAGGCACATGGACCTACCCTGATGCAGCCCTGGGTGCTGAAGAAGCTGCATGGAGACCTCTGCCAGCACTGAGATGCTTATACAACCACTGGGTCCAAAGACTTTCCATCCACTGGCCTGCAATCCTCCTGCATTCGGTGTCATTGTGTGCGTTTGGTGAGTTTGAGAAAGACTTTGTAGATCAGTGTCAGACATATGGGCTCAGTTGGACTTATGGGCTTGGACTGGGTGGGGTTGGGATGTTTTCTGAATGTACACTTACCCTTTAGATAAGACTATCTATTATACATATATGAGTTACTATGTATTTGTTTCCCTGGTTTACCGGGACTAACTCAAATACCAATTTGTGGACTTGTCCCTGTTCTAAACATGGCATTTTCAATTGCTTAGCATATATGCAAAATCTGACAATGATTAAGGAAGCCCAAAGGAGAATCAATGTCTTTGAATTATGATATTAGCAAAGACTATACCAGAAGAATGAACAAAACTGTCCTTGAAGAAGAACAGCTAGAATGTTCGTAGGAAGGAATAATGTTGAGACCTCATTTCACTTACTTTGGACATGTTATCAAAAGGGACCGATCCTGGAGAAGGCTACTATACTCAGAAAAGTAGAGGATCAGTAGAAAAAAAGGAAGATGCTTAACAAGATGGCTAGTTTGATATGGTGATTGCGACAGTGGGCACAGATGTAGCAACGTTTTTGAGGATTGTGCAGGACTGTGTTTGTGAGACACAATTGTGAGAATTGTGTTTGTGTCTGTTGGAATAGGGCCACTATGTGTCAGTACCTATTTGATGCATTTAACAACATACCAGAAAAGAAAAGCTTATGAATCCATATTAAAGTCATACAGTTATCTTAACAGAAAGAACTGGCAGAGAATTCTCAAGTGCTTCATGATTTTCAGATTTTTTTCCCACAAAGAAACCCATAACTATAACTCTTGATTCTAGCCTGTAGAATCTCAGCACAACACTACAAGGCTGACCTGGATGCCTGCCTCCACTCTGGGTTTTCATATTTGAATTTATACATGGTTTCATCAATTTCCATACTTTTGGATGCAAGTTCAAAAACTCGATTGAAATTGAGTTATACAATAAAACTGTATATCATAAAACAGCTCAGAAGTAAAACTAGCTGAACTACCTGGGACTCAGTGATTCAATAATATCAGAAAGGACCCAAATTCTTCCCATATACTGTATAAACTCAAGTATAAACTGACCCGAGTATATCTAATTTTACCATAAAAATGGCATTAAAATGTGCTGAAAAATTCGGCTTATACTCGAGTATAGACCATATGTTCTCTGCGTCCGCTGTGTGAAAGCTTTGAATTCCCTTTTGCTTGCAAGATACTGACTAGTGATAACTGGTGTAACATATAAATACTGGTTTATACCCCAAAGGAGTGAGAACTCTTTTCTGCCACTATGATTGGTTGCATGACTTCTATTCTACTTACAACAGAAATCAGGACAAGATCCCACGCTGCCTGGCTTTCATGAAGAAGGAGCACACTTGAGGATGAGGTTTGCTTTTCCCCAGTCATTTATAAGTAGGCGTGTCCAAAGAGGAAAGGACCCCTGGTGGGGCTGTGGCCAAAGCATTCAACTGTGAAACACACTGCCACTGCTGGAGCTCATCAATTGTGGTGCAGTAGGATATGTCTGACTGTTTTGTCAAACTTTTTTTTCTCGCATCACTGCCCTCGTGGGAGTAGGAAGTCCAGCCTTGCTCCTGGAGAGCTGCTGCTGGATTTGAGCTATTAACCCTGTGGGCCACAGTCTTGCACACAACCACTGTGCCGCCAGGACTCGGCTCTGTAAAGATTTATAGCCTTGACAGTTGTGGCAGTCATGTACTTATGTTAATTTTGTGATTGAAATGTAGGGGTGGATTCTGTTCTGTTAATCTGGAGATAGCCATTGAGTAGCCGATGAGGCCTCTATGTGGGCATGGCTTTCACCTGAGACTCCTAGGAAATCTCGCGGTATTTCCCCGCGAAGATGAGAAGCTATTTTCCCCAGTTGTTGGGAGTTAGTTTGAGAGATGATTAACCACAGGCAACACAGAATGCCGACCGCTGGAAGGCTGGAGTAGCCGGTGGAGAGACCACTTGGCTTTGCCCTGATGAAGACAGACTTCTGAAGCTGGAGTGGCATGCTGTTGATGGACTTGAGCCCTGGAAGCGGATAGCCATGGGGAGACCTCTGCCAGCGCCAGAATTCTGCACCCACTGCCTTTGACTTCCTGAATCGGAAGCAGACTTTATAGACTGATTTCGGGCATATGGGTTATTATTGGACTTATGACTTTGCACTGGACTGGATTGGGATGCCTTCTTAGGGTCACATTTCTTTTGTATATAAACCCTTTCCTTATACCTATATGTGTGTCTCTGAACTTTGTTCCTCTAGTCTACCCGGACTAACACAACAGTTCTCTCTACCCTATAGGGTCACATTGAGCTGGAATTGACTTCATAGCAATGTTTAAAAAAAAACAAACCCCAAAATTATTTCCCTTTCCCCATATTTGAATTCTATTGGTAAGAAATAAAAATCTGCACTTTCTCCTACTGAGATGTCTAGTAGTATTTATAATAATACTGCTGAGTAACATAGAGATAGATTTATCTTAAGTAAAAATATCTGCTTGTTACACCAAACCGTGAAACAACCCCACCAAATTGCTCTGAGAATGATTGTTCTTCTCTCGACAAGGAGCGACAGCTGTGCCTCAAGTCCAGCTGTGTCTTAAGCATCACTTTGTAGACAACCTGTACATTTAGGTGTAGTAGAAAAGAACTTGATATCCTGTCTCATTTTTGAAAAAAATGAAAACTGTTAAAAAAAAAGCAATGGCTTATGACCCTGGATTTATCAAGACCCTAGAACGAGTTGAAAATTTTTCCTCTGGACATTTGGCGAGGACGCGAATCAGACAAATTACCATCGTGAGTCACAGGATATGGGGTTCCTTTCTTTAGTAAAGCAGCAAAGTCAGACATGATGCAAGCATTGCAGTTGTCCCATCCATGAATACAATGCTAGCATTTCCCCTTCATTAAACTGGCTCTCAAAATGGCAATTATTCAAAGGTGTCAGTAAGTATCTGATGTCTGACTTTCCTTCAGTTGTACGATGAAAGAAAGTGGCAGAAATTTACCTAGTACTTATTCAGTCATGTCAGTGATTCCAGGGTAGATTATCCCCCCCCCTCCCCCCACATAGGACACTGCGTCTTTTCTTCTTTTTTAAAGCCCAAACCACTTTTAAGGCTTGGAAATTTCCTTAGTGATTCTCCTTCCACTTGTTATTTGCGTTGCCTGCATGCTGCAAGACATGGCTTTTGCTTTTAGGACACACATGTTTTGATATCATTCTGGTTTTTAAAAATTAAACTTTCGTAACACAAAAGACTCATACTTCCCAGACATGCTCCAGGTTGGAAATAAAAAGCACTCCTTTAACTTCATAATTTTGCTAATATAAGGCTTGTCTCCTGAGGGACTTATCACGATTATTCTTAGCAATAAAAACAAGAGGCAGGTAAAGTTCATTATCATCTTTAAAAAACGGGTCCAAACTGAGCTTCAACTTACACCCCACATGTCTTCAACCCTAGGGGCAGTGACAATGGTGATAACCAGTGCTTCTGTTGAAGACCTGGTGTTCGTACTTTTATACAGATGACAACTTAGAAAACCACAGGAGGCAGTTCTAATCTGTCATGTTGGTCTTCTCAATTCAAACTCACTTCACTGAGTCAATACAGTCGCATAGAGACCTTAGAAGACAAGGTAGATTCAAATCCAGCGGTGGCTCTCAGGGAGCAGGGCTGAGTAGCTCCCACGGCCACCAGAGGGCAGTGATGTCCCCCTCCCCCCCAAAAAAAGAAGACCAGGTAGAACTGCCCTTGTGGGTTTGTGAGACTGTAAAATATTTGAGTCAAACACCTTCTTTTACTCTCCCTGGGGCCTCTGGTGGTTTCCAATTGCCCACCTTGCAGTTAGGAGTCCAGCATGTCACCCACTATACCACGAGGGCTGAAAATGGACTTAATGACACTCGATCATGCTTTTAATGCCTGTCTCAGTTTCTGGGTGCTGCTGTTACAGAAACCCACAAGCGGGTGGCTTTAAAGAATGAACTTTATTTTCACACAGTTTAGAGGATAGGCCTTTGAATTCAGGGTACCAACTCTATAGAAAAGGACACTTCACTAGTCTAGAGACAAACTCTTTCCAAGTTTTTGTAGCTTCAGAGTTCCTCACTTCCTTGAGTTCTCCTCATGGCAACTATCCTATGTGTTATCTTGTGTCCAATCCTCTCTCTTTTTATCATAGAAATGTTTAGGCTTAGGATATACCCGTCACTGATATATCCTCATTAATATAACAAGGAAAATTCTATTCCCAAATAGGATTGCATTCACAGGTATAGGGATTAGGATTCCAAGTCATATATATTTGAAACATAATAAATCAATCAGCATACTTATCAACTGGACACACTTATCTATCACCACTTGAAAACTCTGATGATTGCAATACTTGAAACTGTGCACCAACATCCTATGCAAACTGACAAAGGACTGGAGGCACGCAATATCCAGTAATGTAATTCAATGTCCAACAACCAAACCAAAACAAAACTATTTCCACAAATACAGTTTTCAAAATACTAACAAGAAGGAGGACCCCAAAACCCAAATAAAGATTTAAAATTCGCCACCACTAAAAACAATAAACACACAAACAAACAAAAAACCTGTTCTGTTTTTGGTGCCCAATTCAATGACAACGGTTTTTTATTAATCCTTGAATTCCTTGACTCTTATCCAAGGGTCCACAGATCACATGTCATAAAGTAGCTTACAGAGATAATTTTCGATAAGAGTTCAGCACTTCCCTACAACTTTTTTTTGTTTCTTTTGCTGTTTTTTTTTTATGTTGATCTTCTCGTACCCTCGGTTACAGTTCCTGCCATTGTACCCATGATCCTTTTACTTCTCTCATTCCATTTCTCTGTTGGCTCATGTATATTTTATTTCAGTGCAAAGTTTTTACCTTGACCACTATCTGCTAGGAGAGCATAATGAGTTTCATGGGTTCAACTAATATTTGTAAATGACATATTGAGATGCCATTTTCAGTCATTGTTTGGTAAATGCCTTGTATATTTAGATTTCTATAAAGTACTATGGGAACCCCCACAGTCTTTTTGCACCCCTTTTATTTTTCAGCCCCTTATTTTATTTTTTACCATTTCATTGGGGTCTTACACAGCTTTTATCACAACCCATACATACATATATTTTGTGGAGCACATTTGTACATTTGTTGCTCTCATCATTCTCAAAACATTTTCTTTCTACTAGAGCCCTTGGTATCAGCTCCTTATTTTTCCCCTCCCTCCGCCATCCTCCTTCCCTCATGAACCCTTGATAATTTAAAAATTATTATTTTATCAAGTCTTACACTGCCCAATGTCTCCCTTCACCCACTTTTCTGTTGTCCATCCCCCAAGGAGTGGTTATATGTCGATCCTTGTGATTGGTTCTCCCTTCCCCTTCCTTTTCTGGTATCATTACTCTCATGATTGAATCTGTGGAGTTTATCAGTCTTGGATTCCCTGTGTTTCCAGCTCTTATCTGTATTTGTGTACATCCTCTGGTCTAGCTGGATTTGTAAGGCAGAATTGGAATCATGACAGTGAGGTGGGGGAGCACTAAAGAACTAGAGGAAAGTTGCAATGTTTCATTGGTGCTATACTGCACCTTGACTGGCTCATAGCTTCCATGCGACCCGACTGTAAGGGGGTGTCCAGTTGTCTACAGATGGGTTTTGGTTCTCTACCCCACACTCCCCATCATTCACAGTGATTTTTTTTTTGTTCTTTGATGCCTGATACCTGTTGATCACACAGACTGATGTGCTTCTTCCTTGTGCGTTTTGTTACTTCTGAGCTAGATGGCCACTTGCTTATCTTCAAATCTTTAAGACACATGATGCTATATTTTTTGATAACTGAGCACCAGCAGCTCTCTTCACCACATTTGCTTATACACCCTCTTTGTCTTCAGCGATTTGCACCCATTTCTGGAAGTGCTTAAAGAGGTTTCAAAAAGTGCTGATAGTTCCCAAAGAAGTTTTTAAGAAACAGAAGGAAAAAAACCAAAAGGGCTTAAGATATTGAAGGAATAACCCCCAAATTAAATATTTCAAATAAAAGATGAAGGAAGATAAAACAATTGGGATGAGAATTTTACTTTGGGAGTTGATAATAGTGCTTTGGTGAATCTTCTGAACCGCACTCTGTTTTTTCCTGTTGACATTTTTCCTTATGGTTTCTCTCTTCTGTCTTCTATCAGATTTCCTCTTTTATCTCCCTTCATCCTACCTTTTTCAGTCCCAACTTTCCTCTTTTTTATTTTCTCATCTCCCCATCCTTTTGTCTTTTATAATGTCTTATTTTCTGTGCCAATAAGACTTAAAAAGAAAGAGAATATTGTGCTCTTCAATTGATACCACATTGAAACAGCAGGTTTGGCATCTTCAAGGGACTCAAATTTTGTTCCGTGCTTTGTGTCCTTTGCATTTAGAGAACAAAAAGTCTGAGGGAGCAAAATCAAGGATGCTCAGTGGATGGGATGGGGTTCACTATCCAGTTATTAGCTTTGTGGATTATTGGTTTTACCTTACATGAAGTGGATTAGAAAAGCATCTGCCAATTTTTTTTTGCCCAGAGAAATGATTATCTTCTTTAACTCCCAGTCAACATACCCTTGCACAATCCAAACTCTCCCTCCCTTCTTCCCTTCCTCCCTCTGTAGACCATATATAATTAGGAAGAAATTTTTAATACTGACTCATTATATAACTGGGCACCCAAACACATACAAATAAATTACTTTTGATTAACCACTACTCTGCATTCTTTCACTAGCAAAGACTATTGTAAGCTGGAAAAAAACACACTTTTGTTTGCAGAAGATGTCAGAGTAATCTGTCAGACCTATGATGCCCTCTGTTTAGAATTGAGAGCATTTTATGTGGTTTGTATAATCCACAAAGATGCCAAAGAACAATGAACCTCTGTGCGAAGAATGGTAAGACCATTAGTTGTGATTCAGAATAAATGTTTGATATGTGTGGTCCTTCTTTGTCTTTTTAAACTTTTATGTAAGGGATTTTTCTTGTCATTTCATAGATGTGGAAGAGGATTGTGACTCAGACTGTCCTGGATTTGAATCTAGGCTCTGTTATTAGCCTTGTGTTCTTTGGTGCATGAAAGGTCAATGCAATTGGTATCTTTGGACACAAAAGCTTGTCCAACGTCTATTGTGAGTTCTTAAAAACTTCATTGACAACTGATTTCCTTGTTATTCTAGAATTCAAGAGTGTATTTAATACTCTTTACCAGTACCACAATTCAGATGTGTCAACTCTCCTTTCAACTTTAATTTTCATTATCCAGCTTTCAGAATATCTAAACTAGACATTTCCTAGCATCTAGAATAATTCGTGGAGCACAGCAGCATTTGACAAATATATAAAGAATAAAGAAAGAAAGAAGCTGACAAACGTCTTCATTCCTGGCCAACGTTTCACTATATCTCATGAGCTTTCTGTGCATAAATACCCATACCTGAGCTGATCATGACAATCACTGGGGTGTGGGAGTATCTTATGTCATGTGACTCTGTTCTAGCTTAAGCATGGGACCTCTGTGCTGGAATGGAGTCAATGCCCCTAGAAGTTCAGGGGTTTGGTGTAGACAAAGGAATAGTTCCTCAGAGAGAGATTTAGTTACTTGGATAAAGATGAATGTAAGCTGGAAGTAAAGGAAAATGCCCATTCCAGAGGTGAAAACAGTGAGCAATGTGACGGTTACACTCTGTAATGTACATAATGCTTCAGAGACACAGAGAAGCACACCATTCAGTTTGAGCTGGCTCATGTTGCTCATGAAATCAACAACCAAAATACCAAATTCACTGCCATTAAAGTTGATTCTGATTCTTATGATATTTAAGTTGGAACCAGAAAGACATAGGTTGGGGCTAGAGAGGAAGGTGGAGGACAGATCATGAAGGGCCTGGAGTTCATGTGATAGAAGATGGTCTCTGATACTAAAGCCATTTGAATAGAATTTCCATCATCCTTAGCAGCATGATAGCATTGAATTTAGGCTCTTCCTTCTTTTTAGCTGCTATTTTATCTTAATTCTCAGTTTCTGTTTTTACTCTTAATTATACGTTGGCACCCTCCCTGCTTTTTGTATTTCACCTTTTCTGCATCTCTGGACACACATATTAACTTGTAGGCCATATCTAGCATTGGCAGTAGGTATTTGGGGGATCTCTTCAGAAGGGGCAAGTTCCTGAGAAGGACACCAGACTTGGTGGAGAGTCAGCAAAAAGAGGAGACTTTTAAAGGTGATAGGTGGAACCAGTCACTGCAACAATGGGCTTCAACAAACGGCAGTTCTGAGGGGGAGGATTGGGCAGTGTTTGGCTCCTGTCATTGAAGCAGAGTAAAAAGGCCAAGTGAAAAACTAGGAAAAAAAATAGTTGCAGTTCAGATGTTGTACTATTAACAGATTTCGTAAATATAAGTCTCCCATAATGTCAGAAAAAAAAACTAACAAGCAAAACCCAAATGAAAGGAAACTGACAGGATAGAAACAGAGCTCACAAAAAGGTAAATCCTGTTTATAAAAGTACCCAAAAATGCCTCAGGTGCCCCCCAAATTTGAGGAATTTAAACCATGGGATCTCATTTCTCACTCAGATTATCAAAGAACAGAAATTTTTACAGCACATTGTGTCGGTGACAACGTAAGGGAAACAAGTATTCTTATACATTACTACTGAGAATCTAATCAATTAAAAGATGAATTTAGCAACAGCTATCAAAATGAAGGATTCATGTATACTTTGATTCAGCAATTTCACTTTAGTAAATTATCTCGCAAAAATACTTGAAGTGGTGCTTCTACTACTTATTGAGACATTGCTTATAATAGCAGACACTACTAGAAAGAAACATAGTTATAGGTATTCTATAATAGTCAACCAAGGGAATAAATTATGATACACCTAGACCATAAATGCAAGTGATACGGACATTCATAGTAATTCTACAATATGAGAAATAAATGCCAAAATACAAGGGACCTTTGAAAAGTTCCATGGAAAAATGAATTTTAAAGATTGTAGAGGGGCTGAGCCCTGGTGGCATAGTAGTTGAGTGCGGGACTGTGGCCCACTGACTTGGTGGTTCAAACCCAGCAGCAGCTCTCCAGGAGCAAGGCTGGGCCTCCCACTCCCACCAGAGGGCAGTGATGCCCCAAAAACAAAACAAAAAAACAAACAAAAAATAATAATTAAAAAAAAGATAGTGGAATCTTCCAACAAACTTTTTAAAGGCCCTTCATATATGATAAGGAAAAGAAACCAGGCACCAAATAGCGCACATAATATAGCACAAAACCAGTTTTCAAAGAACCAAAGTCATTGCAATTCCGACTTTCCCACAGTCACATTATGACTCACAGGGGCCCGGTATGTCCCAAGTGTGCAGCTCTGGAAGGTTTCTTGGCTGCAGTCATTAGAGAAGCAGATTTGCCTAGCCCTTCTTTAGAGATGGTGAGTATTGCTCAGGGAGTTCAGTCAGTTTGTATCAGCCAGGGACTCGCGTGCAATACCACATTTATGCAAAGTGTGCTAGTGTGTGCTTTCCCTATCTCTGGAAGGATACATAAGGAATTGGTTACAAAGGCCTTCTCCACGTTGAGGAACTTGTAGCTGGAAGACAAAAGTGAGAGGGGCAGCTATTGTGCACACGCATTTTCGGTGGAAAACATAATCACTCTCCCCAAAGTATAACTGCCCTTTGGCCCTCAATATGACACCAGTAATGAAGAGTTTTTTGTTCAAGTCAGAAAGGATCCCTTTGATTTATTGGTATTCCCTTGCAATGAAACTACTTTTCTTTAATGCTGCATCTTCTAAAGACTCCATACTATGTTATCTAATGAGATATGCATAAGGCAACACTGAATGCAAGTAAGATATAACTATAAATACAAGATTGATGTTGAATTATGTTAACTTGGCAAGGGAAGCAAGGACAAGAAGGAGTACAAAAATAAATTCACTGGAGTCTATTTAGAATGAAACTTTTTTTGCTTCTTTGTATTTAATCTGTCCTTGTCAGGGTCAGAACTACATCTTTCCAAAGTTTAATGTGGTTTCGTTCCACCCTTGTAAGATTTTGTTGAGAATTAGAAATAATATTTATTTATCTGGCAAAAAGCCCTGGTAGGTGTAGTGGCAGTCTATCACACAACCGTCCTCTAGTTCTTTAATGCTTCCTCCCCTCCCATCTGCCCCACCTCGCCCCACTATCATGACCCCAGTTCTACCTTGCAAATGTGGCTAGACTGTAGCATGCACTTTAACACAGATAAGAGCTCTGGACACACGGAATACAGGACAGATAACCCCCACCAGGAACAGTAATGGGAGAAGCAATACCATGAGGGTGGGGGAAGGAGAAGAAAGGGGGAACCAATTACAATGGTGGATGTATTACCCCGCTCCCCACCCCAGGAGAACGAACAACAGAAACACGGGTGAATGCAAACAGTAGATGGTTCAAGACATGAAAATCAAAATAGTTTCTAAATTTTTCAATTACTTACATGAGTGGAAGGGTGAGGGAGGGAGGGAGGGAAAAAAGAGGAGCTGAAACCAAGGGCTGAAGTGGAAAGAAAATGTTTTGGAAAGAGTGATGGCAACATATGTACAAATGTGCTTGATACAGGTGTGGTTTGTTCCAAGAGCTGTAAGAGTCCCCATTAAAATTATTTATATATAAAAGATTTAATTGTGGTGCAACAGATCAGCAGTTCAAAACCACATGCTGCTCTGTAGGAGAAAAATGGGGCTTTCTACTCCTGTAAAGAGCTACTGTCCTACAGGTTCCTATGAATCAGTATTGACTTGATAGCAGTGAGTTGGGCTTTCATTTTGGAATTTACCTGGCAAAAATGAAGTGCTAACTAAATGAGCTATCATCTCCTTAAAATCTGGCACTCCTATAGTTGTACTTCATATTTGAAGTTATGTAACAACGTGAACAAAACAGGACTTCTTGCTTCACTTATGGCTGATGAAATGTGGCTGAAATAGAACAATAATCACAAAAAACCCCACCATCAACCCCTAATTTCCATAGTAGGCATGTTGCATAGCATCCAAATATCTTGATAGGCAGAGTCAGAAACAATGGTGTCTCATTGAAAATTGGCAGCTGACCCTATGCTTTCTTTTTTTGTTTTGTTTTTGTTTTTTTGGGGCATCACTGCCCTCTGGTGGTGGGAGTAGAAGGCCCAGTCTTCCTGCCGGATTTGAACCTCCAACCCAGTGGGCCGGAGTCCCTCGCACAACCACTATGCCGCACAACCACTATGCCACTGGGGCTCAGCCTGACCTTGTGCGTTGAAAGTGTTTTGCTCTCCACGGTCCTAAAAATCCAGTCTCCTAAAAGGGTTTACTAAGTTTCTCATTCAAGTGTTTCAACCTGTAATTTTCCCCATCATGGTCCCCTCTTTTGCCTCCTCAGCCATGATTTAACTGGCACAAAGTGGTTCAGAACCCTACAACAAAATACTCTACTTGGCTGATGCTCTTCAACCAACTCTGCATCAGGACCAACCCTTGGTTTGAGGTGGTATCAGCTCTTTGCCCAACAACCCAACTCTATACAAAGTTATTATTTAGATTTATATTCTTTAAAGCAATTTGGCAGATATTTATCCAACATTTTATATTGAAGGCATGGTGACACACATCATCGAATAGCTAATGAAAGGAGTACCAATTTTACGTAAGAAAACAAAGGCATCAGAAAGACCTGAGAAGCGTCCGAATGTATCCCTTCCTATTTTTGAGGACATGGAAATCTGTGGAAATGAGTCTGGTTGCTCAAGGTCACAGGCAATTAGCAACAGAGCCACAACAAGAACCTATGACCCTTTACTTCTGATTGTTCATTTACCCATCCTTCCAGGAAACGTTGGGCATCTGTAATGCACCAACTGCTGGAGATTTAAAGAGGAACCTATGACACTTGATGCACCGGCGACATGGGGCTTATTCCTTCTGCTGCTGACTGCAAGGTTAGCGGTTCAAAACCACCGGCTGTTCTATGGAAGAAAGATGGCGTTCTCTCCTCATAAGGATGACAGGCAGAAAGTCACAGGGACAGTTCTACTCTGTCCCGTCAGGTGGCTATGACTCAATGGCAGTGAGTGGGGTTTGGTTTTGCTTCCAAGACACTCTTGTCGACCAGGAGCTCATGGTATGAGAAAGATAAAGTTGCAAAAGCAAGTAGAGGTACCGAGCCGTAGAGACGTGCTGTGTTGCCGTAAGGTGGTACCGGAGCGGAGAAGGAAACTGCTGACGCTGCTTTGTTGAAGGAGGACGTCTAGAGGAGGTGACGTACGAGCAGCGTGTTGAATGAGGAGTAGGAGGTGGTAAGGCAGAAAAAGTGCACTCCAGGTTAGGTTGAACCATGTGTAAAGACCTGGTGATAGGGACGCATAGTCCCATGACACCAGAGTTCCTGAAACTCATGGAATGAGGGAGCTTCAGAAGGCTGTGGAAAAACTCCGTTATCTGTTCATTCATTCTTTCCATGAACTTTTTTGAATTCCCCTTATATTATGAAAGGACTCTGAAACTATTTTCCCTTTTCAAACAATCCTTAATTCATTCCAGTTTATTAAACATACACAATTCTTCATAACAACCCTCCCCCAAGTATATGAGATGCACAGACTTTCCCAGAGAAGCCAAGAATTTCTGAATTGGAACCTTAGCTATGCTGTATTTCAAACCCCAGGTGCCCATGAACCAGAGCTGAGAAGGGGTGCAGCAAAATGAGCAGGGAGGCTGTGAAGCCAGAGATGTATCTAAAGAGCAAGAACAATGAAAGGTTAAAATTAGGTTGTTATTCCCTTTGTTGCCCTTCCCCCCAGCAGATCAAAAAAAGTATAAAAGCAAAGGAAGAAACAGAAAATGAGAAGACTCTACCCTCTAGCCAGCCCATCACAATTATAATATGCTATTTAGAAGAAAAGACATTTCAAAAGGGCACCATTATTAATGCCACCGTCAAGAAATTGGAAAGTTGCATTTTAAAACATTGGTTCTGTGCCAGTTCTCTTTTTAATATAAATATCAATTCTCACTGTGAGTTATTGCACCTTAATTTAGTTAGGAATACATTTTAAAAGTGGCTTGCTAAAAGGTGTGATTCAATGGGGAGAAAGTATTAGCAAGTAGTGCAATGATCCATAAATAGCTATTATTATTTAACATTCGTTAAACACCCACAGTGAGCTAAGCACCATACAAAACTTTGGAAAGAGGTGGTTCTTACTCTGACAAGGGGAGATTAAATACAGAGAACTCTACTTAAGACCAAATACATTTCTTTTGCTTCCACATCCTTTTTATTGCTTCACTTGATAAATAAATAAAAGATCATTGTGTGTGTGCCTTGGAAACTCATGGATAAAGCACTCAGGATTCTGGTATTGATTGGATGAAGGGGCTCAGGTTACCTGTGAAGCCTTTGAGGGCTGCATGAGCTCAGGACTGCTCATGAGAACCCCGTGAGGAACTCCCACAGAAAGCTCACACTCACTGCCCCTGTGTCCACTTCGTATGACAAAGTGGAACTGCCCACAGACATCCCAAAGTGGTCATTCATTCTCTTGTAGAGCAGCTAGTGGATTCGAACTTCCAATCTTTGGGTTCACAACTGAGCATTTTCCCCACAGTACCACCAGAACTCCTTGAACCCATCCTAGAATCTTTAGAGTCTAGTAGGACCGCCCTCTCCCCGCCCCCACCACACACCAAGTGAATCAAAATTCAAGCAAGTTGAATCACCAACCATTGCAGTAAGGAATTCTAGTGTCAGTGAAGGATTTTTCAGAATCCCTGAATTGGTTCTCAAAAATAGTGTGTGGTGGGGAGTGAGGTAGATTTCATGCTAGAAAGCAAGGGAGCAATGTTATCAGATGGAGAGGGACACTGTCAAGGGTGAGGAGGCTCTCAGGATTTCCCGGAGCTAATGGCTAGCTCCAAACATTCTGGGTTAGAATTGCAGTAAAAGTATCCCTGATTAATGCAAAGAATCCTTTGACAGGGAAAGCTCCAGGATGCGGGGTCCCTCTTGGCTCAGATCAGGGTTAGTCTGGAAGATTGCATGGGGGTGGTGTGGGGTGTGGGAGTGGAGGATAAACTCAAAGTAAACCATAGCTGTCCATTCCATGTGGACTCAGGACAGAACAACACTGCTCTACTGGGTTTTTCAAGGCTGTGAGGTTTACAGAAGCAGATTGCATAAAACCAGTTGCTGATGGGTTTGAATTGCTGACCTTCTGGTATGCGACCAGATGCTTAATCACTACACCACTAGGGCTCCTCTTGTGGGTGGATGTGGCACCGCAGCTGCAAGGAGAGGAAAGCTGGTCTGCAGAGGCAAAGGAAACAAGGCAGAAGGGGATATTAATGCAGCAGATTTGGTGCCGAGGCCACAACCCGAACAGCACAACTGGGGGTTGAATGAGGCACAGAAAATTGGAGGTTATGCTGCCAATGATAATGCTTTGATTTCTTTCAATGGTACTGAATTACTTAATTTACTAACTTTAAATTTATCAACTGTAATTTTATATGAAAATGATCATTTGCAATGCTCTCCATAATTGCAAAGCATTAAAAAATATAAGGATCATAAAAATGCATAAATATTCATTACTGCAGAGGTTTATTTCACTTTGGTTCTTCAGTAGTATGAATTACTGAAAATTTGTGAAGACATTTCAGAGACCTTTGTTCCCATTAATTCGTTATTGCTGTAGAGAGAAGTCAAAGTAATACAGCACAATCACACCATATGCTTATTTAACTTTAGGCAAGTCTAAGAAAATTCTTTAAAAATCTTTGACCATGCTTGGAAAAATATGTAGAAGGCAGCAAAAGGGAGAGATGATGCAGATATGGCAAACAATATCTCTTTTGTACATCTTTGAATCATATTTTCCATGCATTTTATGGAGAGCATCTTGCCAGCTTGAGCACAATTCTTGGGTTACCTGTTTGCCCCACACATAAAATTGTGCTACATATTAATAAATATAGTTATAAATAAAAAACCATCATTGTGCCCACATACATAGTGCTCTACAGGCAAAATGGAGAATTTTAAGGTTAATTATAGCCAGACTTGACCTGTGTTATATGGCTTACCCCACCCCACAAGATACGATTCCAATACATATTATATAATTTTTACAGATGACTGTATAGACTTTTCTTCATAGGCACATAATGCTTAAAACTAGAGGGCTGAGCCCCAACGGTGTAAACTGTTGAGTGTGGGACTGCAGCCCGCAGGCTTGGTGGTTCAAATTCAGCGGCGGCTCTCAGAGCAGCACTGAGTAGCTCCCACGACCACCAGAGGCAGTGATGCCCCCTCTCCAAAACTAGAAAGGCGGGGCGTTGGCACGAGCATTTCCTAGAATGCCATTGCTGTTATGTCCCATACCATACTCATTTCTAGAAAACATATGGAATTGTATAATACTTTTTGCTTGTCTGTTTCTTCTTCTCCCAACACTATAAGGACTCTGAAACAACACTATAAGGACTCTGAAAAAAGAGTCTGTTTGATGTATTTCTGATGCCTAAGAGTTGAACATATCCTAGGTATTCAGTAAGTGTTTGTGGAACAAATGATTACATTAATATTGCTTCATATCTACCACCAGGGAGAGCCCTGGAGACACAGTGGGGTTATGCATTGACCTGCTAGCTAGAGTCAGCTGTTCTAACAGTCTCTCTACATGAAAAAGAGCAGGTGATCTACTCCTGCAAAGAATTAATATCTCGGAAGCCCAAAGGGGCAGTTCTTCTTTGTCCTGGAGGGTCAAGATCAGTTGGAATTGACTTGATGGCAGTGCTTTTTAAAATTACAAAAAAAAGTTATATCACTACTCATTGTGTTGTGGTGGTTTGCATGTTGCTGCAATGCTGAAAGCTATGCCATTGGTATTTCAAATACCAGCAGGATTACCCACCGTGGACTGGTTTCCATGTAGTTTCCAGACCAAGGCAGCCCTGGTGATGTACTTCTGATAATTAGTGAATGAAAACCTCATGGGTCACAAGACCTGTCTGCTTTGGATGCTCTACCAGGAACAATCAATTGCTATAGGAGAATATCATGAGTGGTGAAACAGGGGGACAATGAGGGGAAGTAACACAAACCCTTGGTAACGAGAAGTGGCACAATAGCCACAATGATGCACTTTAACATGGTTGGGGATTATGAGGATGATGCAAGACCAGCCAACATCTTATTGTTCTATATAAGGTCACCGTGAGTCAAGGAAAACTCAATAGCAATGATCCATATTCGATGTCTAGACTGAAGTATTTTAATAAGTTGTTAAAATGAACTGTATCAAACCTCTGTTCTTTGTAACTCAGGCAACTTTTGGCAGATCATTTTAAATTTCCTTCCTTACATGCTCCAGGGTTGGAGACCACACAATAAGAGGTTCATAACAGGTTCTATTGTTTCTCACTAAGAAATTTTCCCTCAGGTGCAGAGAAAATCTCACTGGCTTCTGTGCCCTTCTTCTTTGTCTATTCTCTATGAACAGGTAAAAGGTTTATGGGAAAAATGCATTTCCTAGAAAATTAGCCTTGAGAATTAAAGGCGTCTTAGAAGCACAGGGCACAGACTGTCAATTGTCTCTTTTTGTGTGATTGACGTTGGGTCCAGAACAGTTTTTTGACATAGAAAAATAACCTTCAAAGTAGATGTACATATGCATACTCGAGGATATGGTTTCATACACATTTGCCAGTATCGCAGGCACATAGTCTATGTGGCAGGGCCTTATGTGCAGAAAGCATACAGGAAACAAGTAAGAAACAAGGTTAGAGAGGAGCTGCAGGGTCCCAGGGATATTCTGTGAAACACTTTCTCCAGTCCCAGTGGTGTAGAGGTCACTCACTGCACTGGTAAGCTCAGGATAAGCAATTCAAAACCACCAGATGCTCCTTGGGAGAAAGAGAAGATTTTCCACTCCCATAAAGAGTTACAATCTAGGGGCTGAGCCCCGGTGTCATAATGGTTGAGTGCAGGACTGCGGCCCATGGGCTTGGTGGTTCAAATCCAGCAGCAGCTCTCAGGAGCAAGGCTGGGTAGCTCCCACGACCACCAGAGGGCAGTGATTTCCCCCCCCCCCAAAAAAAAAAGAATTACAATCTTAAAAAACTCACTGGAGCAGTTCTGTCCTGCCTTTCAGCCTGCTATGAATCATAATTGACTCGATGGCTGTGAATTTGTTTGCTTGCTTTGGGCATATAGATGATTAAGTGTCATGCACATCATTTCAAGTGTCCTTTGTCTAAATTCATAAATTCAGGCACCAGCAGCACATCACACTGTTAATTCTCTTAGCAGGTCTAACATTTTACTCATAGCCAGTCATGGGTATGTACGCCTGAAACCTAACCTTGTGCCACAAGGTCGGAGTTGGGCATTGGTCCACTATCGCTTTGCTCTTCACATTAGCCTGTGGCTTTGTGGAGCTAGCAGAGGCAAACCGGAGGTGGAAGGCTGAAGGAATCTGGAGTGAATGGAGGGCTCAGATCTTAGAAGTTTTGCCCACAGTCCTGAAGAGGAGCTGAACTTAGCTAGGTTAAAATATCTGAAATGCGCTCTCACCTCCACATGCCGCTCATGTCTGACAACAGAAGGCACGCTGCTGTTATCATTGTGTGCTGTCTAGTTGATTCCAATTCTTATCGATTTTGTGTTTTATTGAGGCATATCCATCTCCTAGAAACCCTGTATGACACACAACTGTCTCAGAGGGTTTACTAGACTGTGATCTTGAAGAGAGCAGATCACCAGATCTTTTCTCTGATGCAGTCATTAGGGGGTTCAAACCATTGTGCATTAGGGGCCCCTGAAGGATGCATACAACTGTGTACACATATGTGCATGGCAGTGGAGTGAGTTTGTATATTACAAAACACAAGAGCACAATCGAGGTCATAGACACTGTTCAAAGACCTGACTTCAGCCCTCCATTCTCACTCAGCACAGTGCTTCTTTTTCTTTATCCAAAGTCAAAACTTTATAATAGCCATGAAGACACCTCTGGCTAACAATCCGGTGCTGACGCACTTGACAAAAGAAAGGCATAGAAGTGAATCATTAAACCCTCCAAGAGAAGGAGAAAACTAATTGGAATAACCAGATGCTCAGGAAAGGAGAAATAAAATTTAACCCCAAGTTTGGGAAAGCTATATTAATATAATTGATGTTAGTCACATGTGCATGTCATTCAAATGAAATGTGAAAGAATGGCTAATACTTAAAGTCTGGGAAAATAATCCGCGAAGTCAGAAAAAAAATATTCTCTCTTATTTCATACATGAGCTCACATTCAGCAGCACAGCATTGTAATTAGGTAAGGTTTTAATTGTAAAGACACACAGGGGATTTTAAAGATGAAAAAGTCATTTGACTTCCATAGCAACAAGGGGTTTTCTGAATCAGATGAGCAGCAAGAATATTTCAAACAAAAACCTGACTCCCCAAATATTGGAAGCTGTTTTGAAAGCAAAATATTAAAGGATATAATGATATTTGGGAGTACAACATGGTTGTCTCATAAGTTCCCATCTTTCTTTGATCAGTAGCACAGCATTATTTTCTAGGTATAATAAGATAAATGTATAGATGATATGTAAAGTAATTCAGAACCTGTACCTGAATCACCACTGTGGTGGGATTCTTCCCATTATGACTTTCCCACTACTGAAGTCATGAGAGTAAAAAGGCAGCAGGGGTTAGGGACTATTTGAAGCAGCATGGAGTGAGCATTCGGTATTATTGGAAGACCCTGAGGGCACTAAAGCCACCAGAGCGTCTCAAATTAGGAACCCCATGGGATTCCACAGCTGGGAGAGAATTAGAGAAGAAACGGTTGCTCATATGTTAAGTGACTCGCCCCAAATTACCTCCCAAACTAACCAAACTCACTGCCTCAATTCCAACTCTACAGGACAGAGAAGAATTGCCCCTGTAGCTTTCTGAAGCTGGAGCTCTTTATGGGAGCAGAAAGCCTCATCAATCCCCAAGGATTGAGTTGCAGCTTCAAACTGCTGATCTTCTGATTAGTAACGCAAGGGGCAACCCACAGCACTACCAGGATGCCTCCAAAGAAGAGTAGTATTAAAATCTACTTGAATTTGGGTCTTCTGACACCTGGCAAGACCTTTCTCTTGTTAATTGGTCCTTTCCTCACATGGATTCCACTGGATGAATCACTCACTTAAAACCAAATTCAGGGGGCTGAGTCCCGGTGGCGTAGTGGTTGTGTGCGGGACTGCGGCCCACTGGGTTGGCAGTTCAAGTCTAGCAGCAGCTCTCTAGGAGCAAGGCTGGGCCTCCTAGTCCCACCACCAGAAGGCAGTGATGCCCCCTTTCCCCCCCAAAAAAACCAAACCAAACCACAAACCCAAATTCAGTGCAACTGAATGGTGACTCAGCAACCCTAATGGATGGGGTAAAATTACCCCTGTGAGTTTCCAAGACTGTAACTTTTTCTGGGAGTAGACTATAAGTCTGTTTTTTCTTCCGAGGAATAGTTTTTTTTAATTAATCATTTTATGGGCGGCTCTTACAGCTCTTATCACAATCCATCCATCCATCCATACATTATCTCAAGCATATTTGCACATTTGTTGCCATCACGATTTTCAAGACATTTTCTTCCAGATCATTTATTTTATACACTGTGGTGCCACCAACACACTGAAGAACTGTTTTCAGTTATGATGTATAAGTTTATTCTCATGAAAGTATTGCTCTCCAACCCTATATTTGGCTTTCTTTTTGTACATTCTCCCCACAAGTTTAAAATACATATAATTATAAATATAGTGTCCATTTTTATGAATTTACATTATCTTATGTTGGGGTCATTGGTTTTGCATTAAATATGTTTTAAGTACTGAATTTGTTAAATGATGAGCAGTCCTTCATTGGCTGGTGGTTTTGAAGTGCCGACCTTGCAGCTAGCAGCCCAGCTTGCAGTTCACGACCATACCTTGCCTACCACCCCACATCAGTGAGATTTGGCTGACCACATGTGGTAACAGAACATTGGCCAGAACCAAATAATAAAAAGGATCTACTTGGTGAAGAGCATCAACCAGGATGATGTGAATCCATGATAAAGCTGATCAGATTTCCCTGTATAATCTCATCCTGATTTAGCTGGACAATTTTCCCAGTGTGCCTCTTTAGTTTGCTTGTTGAAGCAGAGCCTGTTTCAACGTATGTATCTATAATTGGATAGAAATTAGCTCCTTGGAGAGTACTCAAGAATACAGTGACACTAAGAATGAGTACACCGACATAGCTACCCTAAACTGGGGTGTCGCTATGCATAATGTATTCCCATAACATTTGCATTTGTGTGTGCGTGTGAGAGAAAGAGGCAGAAGGAAAAGTTGCCAACATGTACTAGCTACTGTACGAATCATTCATTTTCTCTCTATATTTGACATTTATCAAAAGAACATTTGAAGGGTGGAAATTAAAAATTTAAAAAAAGAATGTCATGTATAAAACCCTTTATATTTTCAGGGTACAGTGTAGCAACAATGAAATATGCAACTTTTCTCTAGTTCTTAAATGCCTTCATTCCCACCTCTACCCCCAAGTATCATGATCCCAATTCTACCTTACAAATCAGGCTAGAGCAGAGGATGTACACTGGTACCAGAAGCATAGGGAATCTATGACAGATGATCCCTTTAGGACCAGTGGTGAGAGTGGTAATACCAGGAGGGTGGAGTAGAAAGGAAAACTGATTACAAGGATCTACATATAACCTCCTCCCTGGGGTATGGACAACAGGGAAGTGGGTGAAGGGAGACATCGGACAGTGTACGATCTGACAAGTAATGAACTATACATGATCAGGTGTTCATAAGGGAGTATGGAATGAGCGGGGAGGGGAAATACGAAGAGCTGATGCCAAGGGTTTAAGTAGAGAGGAAATGTTTTGGAAATGATAATGGCAACAAAAGTATAAGTGTGTTTTGCATACAATGGATGTATGTAATATGGATTGTGATGAGTTGTATGAGCCCCCAATAAAATGATTTAAAAAACCAACCAAAAAAACTCCTCTGAAAACTTTACTTTTAAATACCCCCCCCAAAAAAGCCAAAAAAACCCCAAACAACCCAGACTCAAGATCATTAAGCTGATCTTAACTCAAAGCAATCCTACTTAGTGTTTTAAAATCTTTAATTGGCTATAGGCGTAGCTAAATTCTTTTTCCTTAGAAGAAGCACTGAATTCGAACTTCAGAATATTTTCTGCAGATATCAGTCCAATGGAGTCATCAATCAGGACTTCTTATAACATTTAAGAGTAATTGAAGGACTTGTTTTGGTATTTTACCATTTTGAATCCTCTTGACTCAAAGAAGGAACCCTGGTGATGTGGTTAATGGGTTATGAGTTGGGATACTCGGTGTAAGTTTAGCAGTTTGATTCCACCTGCTGCTCTGAGAGAGAAAGATGAAGTCTTCTGCTCTGGTAAAAATTTATAGGCTTGGAAATCCAATTGCAGAAGTTCGACTGTGTCCTCAGTTGGACTGAGTCCATTTGAGTTGGAATTGATGCCAGTGAGTTTCGTTTCTGGTCTTGACTTTGGGGAGTGATTTTGAAGATGAGAAAGCAAAATCTATTAAAGAAAAAATATAAGTCCCCGAGAGAAGAAAAATAAATAAATGAATTTAGGAGCAAACTGCAGTAATTTTATAAAGCAAATGTGTTAAGGGGATTCTACACGACTGTAGCAAGGTAAAAAAGCAGATTTGAATTCACTGGTACTTTTTATGGGGCTTTTGCTGGGAGAGCCAAGCTTTGTTAAATTTTCATGCCTTTATCGGTGTTTTGAATGCATTTACTCAAGTGTTTCTACCTAAAGAAGAGGATTTTCCTCCAAACTCCTACAAGGGAAAACAAGACAACGGCAGTGGAGCTAAAACTCTACCTGCTGGCACCACATTTCCAAGGTGGAACTTTGCATTTGTTTTTATGACACCAAACAAAAGATGACTCATGGCAATTTATTTCATTACTAATGTCTGTGAAGGGTTCCCTTTATTGGCCATTTTCTTTTACATGAACAGAAACTCCACTATGTTTTTTTATTAAATCATTTTATTGGGGGCTCATACAACTCATCACAGTCGATCCATCCATCCGTCCATCCGTCCATCCATCCATCCATCCATCCATCCGTCCATCCATCCATCCGTCCATCCATCCTGTCAAGCACTTTTGTACATTTGTTTCCCTCATCAATCTCAAAACACTTGCTTTCTACTGGAGCCCCTGATATCCGCTCCTCATTTTCCATCTTCCTCCCCCTCCCTTCTGCCCCACGAACTCTTGATAGTCTATAAATTATTTTGTCATATCTTTCACCATCCAACATCTCCCTTCACCCATTTCTCTGTGGTCTATCCCTCAGGGATCCATTGCAATCCATTCTCCCTTTCTACCCTATCTTCCCTTCACCCACCCATTATCGCCCTTTTCACCACTGGTCCTCAGAAGTTCTTCTGTATTGGATTCCCTGCATTTCCAGTTCCTATGTGTATCAGTGTACATCCTCCGGTTCAGCCAGATTTGTAAGGTAGAATTGGGATCATGATAGTGGGGGAAAGAGGAAGCATGGAAGAACAAGAGGAATATTGTATGCTTTATCGTTGCTAAACTCCATTCTGATTCGCTTATCCCCTCCCCGAGAGCCTTCTCTGAGGGAATGTCCAATTGCCTACAGAGGGATCCCTACAATCACACAGGCTGCAGTGCTTCTTCCATGGGGGCTTGGTTGCTTCTCAGCTAGATGGCCACTTGTTTACCTTCAAGCATTTAAGGCCCCAGACTTTAGTGAGGAACGTAGTGTCTCGTGGTGGGACTAGTCCCATGGTCCTCTATGTGCATTGGCTGTTCTGAGCAGAAACATTGTCCCCAGGACTTGGCGAGCCAGGATGTGCTTCACTTTTTTTTCCTTCCCCGCAGTGTGTTTTGATCAGACAAATCCCTCTCTTTGAGCTGTAGCTACAGCGCTGTCCTCTGAAGTGAATTCTTCAGGGTCAGGGGGCAAAAATCCCACTATTATCAAGGTATTAGCCCAAGAATACTTGGTTTCCTTTCAGCTTGATACCACTGAGAACAAACAGTTGCACCTAAATTTTGTAGTTACACCAAATTCACTGGCTGAACTGTTGAAGACAGGTGACGGGACAGTGATGTGGCTGGGAGGAAATCTGCCTGAGGCTCTCACTCCCTGTATTCTCTCTGTAGTAAATAAGCAGTTGTGACTGCAAGAGAAAATGTTTGCTCCACATGGCTGCCATGAAAACTCGTGTGTATGCTGGCCTTCCAAGAAGTCTAGAGAACCTTTAAGGTTTGGACTCATGGACAGAGATATGTACCTGCTAATGGTGAGTTGATTCCACCTCATAGCTTCCTCGTATACAGATCCCATAAGGGTTTAAAGGCTGAAAATCTTTATGGAAGCAAAATGCCAAATCTTTACCACCAATCTTTGGGTTAGCAACCAAGCATAATCCCGAGGCCCCCGGGGCTCCTTTGGGCTCAGAAAGCTGGTGGAAATCAAATTTACTACCAGTCTCTCTAGCCTGCTTTGTGCTGCACTTATTTCCCAAACTCCTCCTGTGGTGGTGTTCTGGAATATTTTTCTCATTCAGGGATGTTCCCAAGGTGAGGAGACAAATCAAATGACCCAAATATGCTGCAGATTACATTTCACTTCCATTACGCATTGCTTGCAAACCTTCTAAAAGAACAGCGTATTTACAGGAGCTAAGGGCTCAGAATAAAAGAAAAGGACAAGCTTGTTTTCACTTTTCATTGCATTTGCCTGACATGGACTTGGTAATAGAGTATTTATGTCATTTGGAGACAAAGGGTCTCTCCTTGGTCTCTCATCTGTTGAAAAGAATCCCCCATCAGTCTCCTCCATGACACGTCCTCTCAGCAGACATGCTTTTATGTTGTAGCCTTCTACCCAGCATAGAGTGTTGGATGTCCCAACTGGGACAATCAGAATCACTGTCTTTGAACTTCTTTTTTTGGGGGTGGGCATCACTACCTCTGGTGGTCGTGGGAGCTGCCCAGTGCTGTTCCTGAGAGCTGCCACTGGATTTGAACCGCCAAGGCCGCGGGCCGCAGTCCCGCACTCAACCACTTACACCAGGGCTCAGCCCATCTTTGAACTTCATAAGGACTAAATATTAGCATCTTCTTTCCCTGTTTCAATCTAAAGTAATAAAATAAGAAAATTCAAGGAAGTCACAGGCAGAAAATACAAGGTATTATCTAGAATAAAGAAACATTGGAACTAGCCTTAATGTTCAAGAGTAGGAGGTTGAAAAGTAGTTTATGTTATAGCTATATGATGAAAACTGTGTAATCATTAAAACTTCACATTTACACATGGAAATAAAATATTTACAATATAATAGTGAAAATGTAAGATGTAAACTGTAACCCAATGCAATGATGAAAAAATTTTAAATTGTTTTATTATCTTTTTAAAGATTTCTTCATTAAACTTTTCCTTATTTTCATTTCTATATTAAACCTTTCCTTATTTTTAAAATTTTCTTGAATAAACATACATTATCTGAAAAAAAAAGAACAGACGAGACACACTGAACACTAAGGACAGAAAACCTGATGAGCTGTGGGATGACATCAAGAACATTACTCCTAAAGGAAGCAAAGGGTTATCAAAAAGACAGAATGAAAGAAAATATAAGAAATGGATGTCAGAAGAAACTGTGAACTTTGCTCTTCGTCAGACAGTAGTTAATGCAAATGGAAGACCTGATGACTCCAAAGAGCTGCAAAGAAAACTTCACAGGCAGCTTGAAAAACAATGTCAAATATTACAATGAAATGTGTAAAGATCCAGAGCTAGAAAACCAAAAAGCAAGAACATGCTCAGCATATTTAAACTGAATGAACTCAAGAAAAAATTCAGTCCGTGACTTGCAATATGGAAAAATTCTATAGATGAGATATTGAGCGATGCAAGAAGCAACAAAAAAAGGGTACAAAACATAGAGTCATTATACAAAAAAGAACTGGTTGACATTTGTGCTCGTCGGGGTAGACTTGAGAAACAAATTCATAAGCACTCGTATGTGTATAAGAAAAAGTTTTATATATACAATCAACTGTACATTAAGAAAATATCCCAACTCAGTCCAGTCCAAGGTCATAAGTCCGATATTAGCCCATATATTCAATTCCAGTCTATAAAGTCTTCTTCAGACTCATGAAACACATGCAATGATGCCGAATTCAAGATGATCACAAGCCAGGTGGGTAGAATGCCTGGGGATCCAGTGGTATGGTAAACATCTCAATGCTGGCATGGGTCTCAAGTGGCTCCTCCAGCTTCAGAGGTCTGTATGCATCCATGGGGCTTGTCAGTCTCAGGGCATTAGGGTAGTTCCATGCGGCTTCTCCTCAGGGATGTCTCACAGGAAGTCAGCCTTGTCAGTCAAGTGTCTACAAGGGAGTGAGTGAAATGGTGTCTCTTGCCTCCAAGAAGGAATTACCACATTTCTCAAAGGAGAAGGCCATGCCCACACAGAGGTCTGATTGGCTAACTCCAGATTTATAGGCTAGACTCTGCCCCTTCACGCTTAATCCTCAAATTGACATCAGATTAGATGACTGCCACAACATTAAACTATTTCAGGAGGTGGTATATCAACAAGCACTAGTGTTGCTGAAGGAGGAACTTCAAACTGTCTTGAAAGCATTAGTCAAAAACCAAGCCCCAGGAATTGATGGGATACTAATTGAAAGGTTTCAACAAGCTGATGAAAAATTAGAAACACTCACTTGTCTATGCTAGAAAATTTGTAAAACAGCTATTTGGTCAACTGACCACAAGAGATCCATATTTTTACCTATTCTAAAGAAAGGTGAACCAACAGAATGCTTAAACTGTAGTACAGTATCACTGATTTGCATTATATTATTTATAGTTCTTTGGATCACACAGGCTGGTGTGTGTCTTCCATGTGGACTTAGTTGACCCCTCACTTAGACAGCTGCTTATTTGAAATGAAACCTTTTAGATGCCAAATGTTATCTTTTTCCCCCCTCAATGGTTTTATTGGGGGCCCTTGCAGCTCTTATAACATTGCATACATTATTTGTATGAAGCATATTTCCAAACATATTGCCATTTAATTTCCAAATATTTTTGACTTTAGTCCTTGGTATATGCTCCTCCTTCCCCCTCCTTTTTTTATAAATCATTTTATTGGGGGCTCCTACAACTCCCATCACAATCAATACATACGTCAATTGTATGCAGACCACATTTGCACACTTGTTGCCATCATCACTCTCAAAACATCCTCTCTCCACTTAGGTTCCCAGTACCAGCTCCCCATATATCCCCTCCCTCCCCACTCCTTCTCCCTCCCATGAACCTTTAATAATTTACAAATTGATATTACTTCTTCATATGGTACACTGTCCGATGTGTCCCTTCACTCACTTCCCTGTTGTTGTACCCCAGAGAGGAGGTTATATGTAGATCTCTGCAATTGGTTCTCCCTTTCTATCCCACCATCCCTACACCCTCCTGGTATTACTTCTCCAAGGACTGGTCCTGAAGGGATCATCTGTCCTGAATTTCCCATGTTTCCAGCTCCAGTGTACATCCCCTGGTCTAGCTGGATTTGTCAGGTAGAATTTGGATCATGACAGTGGGTGGGAGGAAGCATTTGCGAAATAGAGGAAAGTTGTATATTTCAATGTTACTACACTGTACCTTCACTGGCTCATTTCCTCCTTGCAACCCCTGTAAGGGGATATCATTTCACCTAGTGATGGGCTTTGGTTCCCCAATCTGTACTCCCCTTCAATAATGATATAATTTTTAGTTCTTTGATGTCTGATACCAGATCTCTTGGACATCTCGTGGTTACCCAGGCTGGTGTGCTTCCTCCATGCAGGCTTTGTTGTTTCTGAGCTAGATGGTTGCTTGTTTACTTTCAAGCCTTTAAGACCCCAGATGCTACATCTTTTGATAACCGGGCACCATAAGTTTTCTTCACCACATTTGCTTATACACACATTTATCTTCAGTGATCATGTGGGGAAAGTGATCATCTAATGCCAATTTAGTAGAACAAAATGTTCTTGCACTAAGGAAGTACTTGAGTGGAGGTGCAATGCCCACCCAGATGCTATTCTTTCTGATTGTAGGGCACCACATAGCTTTTAGTTCTAGCACCCATATCTTCAGCGATCACTTCATGACAGAGAGCATCAAGCAAGACTGTAATAAGAACTAATTGTTCTTAAATTGGGGCTAGAATTAAGTGCAAGCCCCAAACCAATACATCCATCTATGGTCGATATATGTTTCTGGTTTGCCTTAGAGACATCATCATCATTTTGTGTTAGAAAACATTTTCAGTCATCACCTTGGGCATTACTTCAACTGCCATCAAATCACTGCTGACTCAGAGTCACCCTGTAGGTAAGGAAAGAACTTTCCCTGTGACTCTCATAGCTTGCAAATTTTCATAGGAGTCTTATCCTTCTCTTGAGGAGCTGACTGGTGATTTTGAACCGCTGGCCTTGCAGTTACTTAGCAGCCCATGTGTACCCACTATGTAGTGATAGTGTCACTTGTTTTGCCAGTGGTGTAGAATTTAAAACACTGTTGTAAAGAGAATATTATCTCAGTATAAGTCAGTTATGAACCGTAAGGCATGAATTGCTGACTTGTGCAGATCAAACTTTGAAGTGACTGCATACTATACAAACAAGAGGGATGGGTGATAGGGAAGATCTCCCAGTAATATTCATTCACAACAACAGAGCCATGACTACCAGGTTAATACATGGCACAGTGAAGCAAGAAGGACATTAAAGTAGTAAGTATATGGTAGTTCTGGGCTACCATTCATTGGGCATCTGGGCTACCATTCAATCTTCGTCTTCAAGAGATTGAAACCAAAGTCCAACATCAATCTGTTCTTTGCTGTTAGGGTAGCAGTCATCTGTTTCCTACTCTAAGGGATAAATATGTGTTTTAAGAGGAGCATTACCATCAATATAAATAGGTCTGTGTAACAAGTAACAGCTTTCTATTTCATAGTCTCACAAAGATAATTCTTCCTGGAGCTAATACATTAGTGCCAGAGGTATAGTTATTCATGTAGGGTATTATATCAGCTCTAAAAGTTAAATCTTTTGGAGTAAAATGAAGAACATTCCATTTAGATTTAATGATGATGTATGGAGGTTTTCAGCAGTCTTGAAAGGAAAGTTAGTTAAATTGATTTCTTACTTTGGAGTCTACACAAAAATATAAAAACACTGTGGATATAAAAGCAAAGACAATATACAGGCTATATTGGTAAAATATCGAGTTAAGGACTGATAAAATTTTCAGATCACCTTGGATAGTGTAGACAACTAGACAATAAGTCCAGCACCAACTTGTGCAAAACAAACAAACAAAACAGGAAGGACTAATGAATATCAGGGGCCTTCATGACCCAAGTTGATACCTGAAGTGGTTGCTTTTTTCATGTACCAACATCATGGTACCTTTTGATCCTGTCAAGGAGTCACTATGACATTTGAATGAATGTTAATAATACTAGTAGAGTCATCATGGTGGAGAAAGTTGTGCAATGACCCATGGAACTCTCCTTCTCCTCAAATTGAGTGTTGAGAAAAAAAATCTCTGAAAAGTCTGAAAAGCATGTTAAAGAAGTGGGTGGAAAAAAATCACAAACCTACACACCTTGTTGTACTAGTTGAGGAGAGGATCCCTTTGGACAACAGATACAGCCTGGTTTCAATGTAGAAAAGTAGATTCAAAAATTCTCCCAAGTTTGAACTTCTTAAGAGTTGTACATTTAACAGAATCCTGATGGGCACTGCTGTAGTATTTTAAAATGGAAAGAACCTTTATACAGAATACTGGTCCAATACATTCATTAAAAAATTGAAAACAAAGAAGCAAAAAACCCTAAGACTTAGAAAGGTTTACTACCTTGATCAGGGTTAGAAACTGAGGTAGTTATATAATCTGGTGTCAACTTGAGGATATTAAGAGTGAAGGGGTGGAGTTTACCTTGTAAATCAGGTCAACATTTGATGATCTCATTTGGAGGTGGGACAGAGATAAAGAGTTCACAGGAGGCCAGACTTTCTCTGCTTCATTTTCTTACTGACAAGCCACATGGAGCTACCCTGATGGAGCCAGAGTCCTGGAGCTGGAGAAACCACGTGGAGACCCATGCAGATATTGAGATGGCTTCTACTCCACAAGTTCACAAGACTTTCCACCTACTGGCCTGTGATCTTCCTGCATCTGGCATCATTGCATGTGTGTGTGTCTAAAGAGTAATTTATAGACTAGTATTAGACATATGGGCTAATATTAGACTTATGGATTTGATCTAGACTGGGTTGGGATGTTTTCTTAATATAGGATTACTTTTCATAATAATGCTCTTTTTTTCCTGAAGACACAACTTAACATTTATATTTCAGAAATTGTGCTGGATTGTCATGGGACTCTCACCCAAGGCCAAGATCCACAGGAATCCAGCAATCTCCTCATGGTCTCAGCTCATGAGACAGAGTCCCCACCAGAGTCTGCTGCAGATCCGCTCCCAGAAGGAGGTAAGCACTGGCAGGAGGCACAAACAAGGGGGTGCTGGAGGGTGACCTCGCTCCATAGGGTCCTGGCTCTCAGGGGTCTCCTGGTCCTGCTGTCCATCACAGGGATCCTGGGCAGGGTCCAGCTCTGGGTCAGGTGCCTCTGGACTTTGGTCCTGGGGGAACCGGGTTTATGCTCCCTCCCAGAGACTCTGTGCTCCCTGAATGGAGCCTTTTCCTGGGGAGACCCCATGCAGTCCCCAGGGAGGAGCGTGGAACAGCGCCCAGCTGTCCCTAGAAGGCTTCCCCAGCCACAAGGAGAAGGGTTGGTCCCAGGTCCCTAGAGCTCAGGCTGGGCAGAGAGCCGAGCTGCCCCTGGGGCTGAATGTGCTGGTGGTAGGTGGAAGCCCAAGCCTGTCTCCCAAGGTCACAGCCACTCTATATAATGCTCTTTTTTATACATACATGCATGTCTGTGAATTTCATTTCTCTAGTGTACTCGGACTAACACAGAAGATAATTGGGTAAAATGGATCATTTATCATAAACAGTACTTATTATGTGGCAGGTACCTTATCTCATTTTGGTTCTGTCAATCTTGTGAAACTTGTGCATGTGATTATTATTAAATGATGTAAAAATTCTCGCTTTTCTTGGCAGGAAAATGAAAGCCGATTGTTCTGTGCCACACAGCCAAGACATAACAGAACTTTCTTGGAAGTTAGCTTTGTGGGTTCTATATCCTGTTGATCTCTGAAGCACCTTGTCATGTCTTGCCACGAAGTTCTCTTCCCAAAGAACACTTTGTCTTTTAACAGTAGGCAATATAGCTGTCAGAAAGTCTCTTTTAATAATAGAAGTAAAAAAATGCAACATGGAATTTAATAGGATGATATTATGCTCTAGGTGACATGTGCTTTTTTCAATGGGCAGAGGAATTTTGTAAAATTCAAGGAAACGATTTAGCTTTAGCAATGATAATGTTTTATTCACAGTACATTTAGGAATTAGACTAATTCTCAGTAGAAAATTCACCAGGCAGCTGTGTATTCATTTACCATATGCCTCATCTCTGAAAGCCAGACAGGATGGAGGCTGATTTACAATGGGGAGAGAGCAGCTGCCTGCCCCAGCAAACACACTCACTCAGTGCTCTGTTAGGTAAATCGAGCCCATTAATTAAGAGGCAGATAATTCAAACTTTTGAAAAGAGCAACTGGTTTAGTAGGAAGTGGTTTACATGTTGGAGTGCTAAGAGCAGTTAGAATCCCCAAGTCTTTCTATATTCAATAATATTTACAGCCCTGTTCTAACATTGGTTGTGGTAATGATTGTACAATTCTTCCTGATATGATTGAACTATTGGATTGTATGATATGTGGATTATGTTCCTATAAAACTCTTAAAAAACAAAACAAAAATATGTATAGCTCAAAAAACACAAAGGGCAGTTCTACTCTGTCCCATAGAATCGGTAAAAAAGAGAATAGACTTGATGACATTGAGTTATTTTTTGTTGTTTTTTAGTTATATTTTATTATAAAAATTTTTAAACTGAAAAAGCTACAAAGGGCTGTTTTCCCCTCTAGTTATTTTCTATACATCAATTTACAAAACTCAAAACCTGCACTTCCAATAGTAAGTTGTGGGCACTCATAGGAACATAGACAGATTATGTGGGACTTAGACATCCTTGAAACATTATTTTTTCAGCAGAAATACTGAAATCTATAAGTAGGAGCCCGCTTAGATTTTCCTTGTGAAAACTTTGCCATCAAGATGATGATCTGGTTAACGCTTGAGGAGCACTAGGGAGAGGCAAACCCGGCATGTGAATTTAAGCTCGGCTAATACCTGTCTGCAGAAGTGACACTGGTATTAATCCTCGGGCATCTCAAACGTCTCCCTTGAAAACAGCACTGACCACGTAAGCACTCCTAAGCACTTTCCCCCAATTGTATTGACTTCTTTTACTCGACAAAAATAGAATGAGGTTGAGTACCAGTATTATCCTTAATTTGTAGGGAGAAAAATGAAGGCAAGAACAGGTTCATGTAACTTTTTTTATAGTTACCGAGTGAGTGATGGAACTAGGGTTTGGTGCCAGAATCTATCTTAGCCAAAGCCATAAAGTATTTCATCTTCATCAACTGAGAATATAGACCTCTGAATCTGTCAAGACCCTTTCAAATACAAATAACAGGATGTTTATGAAATTGGCGTAAGCAAAAGCAAAAATTATTTTTGCAAGAAACTTCTGTGCCTAGGATAGATCAAGCACAGGTTGACTCAGAGCCCTGAGCAATATAATCACTAAACTTTTTTTTCCAGCCTTTCCTCTCCTTTGGTTTTATTCTAAGGAGGTTCCCCCTTTATGCTAGAGTACAACGATTTCAGAAGTACAGCCTCAAATTGCCAAATTGACTATAACTACAATGTCTTTTCCTGGAGGATAGCTGTAAAACTTTAAAAATGAGCTCACTGCTCTGATTGGTCTGTCCTGAAACACAGGTCAATCATGGAACTAATCACGTGGCTGAAAAAAAATTGTTACTGGCCAGGGTCACGTGTAACTCTTGAAGCTGGGATTGAATTGCTTGATCTGAACCATAAGAGCTAAGAGGGAGGAGGGGCAGTTCCTTAAGGAAAATATGAACACTACTTTCAGAAAAGGGACAGGCAGCTGGGAAGAAAAAAAACCCCAAAGTATCGACAGATGGCTACCATGATTAGATTGTAGCATTGGCAATTTCCAGCACTAAAAGCCTATGAATTTCTCCCAAGAGGGTTAGGGTGAGGAGAAAGGTGTAGCACTTAATAAATCATCTCCACAGTTAAATTACCAAGCCTCATTCCCACCCAAACCCAGTGACTTGAATCTCTCCTTTCCTGTAAGCTTTTACTAACATAGCCAGAATAATAAAAACAAAAATTTGCTTAAAGATTCTTGTTGCAACTTAATTTTATAATATCTGAAAAAACTGGCAATGAATTAGACACTGAAAAGTAATGACTGACTATATGAGTTACGTTTTACCTATGCAATAGAACCATGTATAGAACTCACATGTTGGGTCTTCAGTCACTCTAGCAAATACCAAATCTACTTCCATAGATTTACAGTGTTGGATACCCATGGGAGGGGGGGGTCTTACTCTGTCTTCCAAAGTCACCAGGCTAGAATCCACTCAATGGCAGGGAGTTTTGGAGAATATGATGTCCTTATTAGAAATAGTGTTTTAATTTTGATGTGCACTAATGCTCTATGTCCCCATATTGTCAACAAAGCAATATAATCTTGATTTTGTATATAGGTTTGTATTTTACAAATTCATTTCACATAGTTTTATGAATTAAGTGTGTATACTCAGAATATGTAATGTAAATCCTAACCTCTATGCCTGTGGACGTAATCTCATTTGGGAAATGACTCTTTGTTAGGTGAATGAGACAAAAGCAGTATAGGGTGTGTTTTGAATCAGGGATCCTTAGTGGGTTACTCTTTGGGCTGCTAATCCTAAGACCAGCAGTTCAAACTCACCAGCTTCTATGAGGGAGAAAAATGAGGCTTTCTGCCCCATAAAGATGAACAGCCTCAGAAACTCTACACAGCATTCCTGTGGTAGTTCAATAATCTGTCAACTTGAGCGAAGGGGTGGAGTCTAGACTGTCAATCAGGTCATAACCAATGAGGCCTCTGTGTGGGCGTGACCTTCTCTCGAGGATTCTGGGAACTCCCGTCTTCCTCTCTGGAGGTGGGACACACTCTCTCTCTGCTTCATCTTCCTGCTAACAAGGCACATGGAGCTATGCT